>VFSX01000112.1:222500-225000 GCA_016618255.1 Chlamydomonas sp. UWO 241
GGGCCACCCATCGCCTCCCCTCCCACCCAACCCCCCCACCCCACCCTCCCACAGCCCGCTCACCTTGAACACCTCTGACGCGTACCCCCCGTTGACCGTCTCCACGTCACAGTAGTCCTCGATGCACCACACGTTGCGCTGCATCGACTCGGGCGTGTAGGGCGACAGCGTCAGCAGGCGAGACTCACTCGAGCGCAGCGGCGCAAACGACACATGGTGCGTGCGGTGCGTGTGGTGCAGCGTGGGCGTGGCGACGGCAGGGGGGCGATGCCCCTGAGGGCTGGGCCGCTCCGGCAGCACGTAGGCGGAGTCTGACCCACGGCGGGGCGACTGCGCCTGCTGCTGCGCCTGTGCCTGCTGCTGTTGCTGTGGCTGCATCTGGTGCTGCTGCTGCTGCGCCTGCTGCTGCTGCTGCTGCTGCTGCTGCTGCTGCTGCCCCTTCGGCGGCGACGCCCCCAGCGACGTCCCCGGCGACGGCTCCGTGTGCTCAGACAAGTCCCCGCTGCTGCGCGAGCCCTTGGAGAACATGTCGGATAGGAATCGCTTGAGGGAGCGGCGCGCCTCGACCGGAGGGCGCGGCTGCATGCTCGTGGCGCCAAGCGCACCGAGCGTGCGTGCTGCGGCGGAGGACACGCCCGCGCCGTGGCGGCCCTGCGGATTCTGCTGCCCACCAGGCGGCGGTCGGGGTGATGCGCCGCCCCATGGAGGCGACGGTGGGACCCGTGCCTGAGCCAGGATGCAGCTGTTGGGGGGGGACGACAGAGGCTGGGAGTCGACCGAGGTTCGCGCGGATCCACGCCCAATGCCGGGGCCATGTCGAGCCACTGGGGCGGATGCAGTCTGTGGGCTTGAGTCGAAGGACGAGCGCTGCGCGGAACTGGGCTGGGGCTGCTCCTGAACGCGGTGTTGCGTTGGTGTTGCGTTGAGTTGCGCATGGACCCCCAAAACCTGTTCCCGTGCTGCCTCCTCCTCCACCACCTCCAGCGCCGCCATGGCAGCCTTCTCCCTGGCACTGGGGCTCTGTGGCATTGGATCTGCTGCGGACAGGGACCGCAGAATCGCTCGCCCCATGCGGGCAATCCATCCTGGGTTGCTTGAGTTGCGCTCGACTGTGCTGGCCGAGGTGGTCGGCGCCGAGAGCGATTTGTTGAGCGCACGGGACGGCAGGCCAGGCGATCGCGATGCACGGCGGAGGGGAGGCATCGCGCCCGTGTTGGGTGCCACTCGGGTTGCTAACTCAACATGGATGCTGTCTCTCTCCTGCACGCTCGTGCTCTCCTCCGCCTGTCAAGTCCAAATGGTTATATCGTCTCGATGATTGTATCTCGTTGTTTGTAGAACGCGAAAGCCATGTGTCTCACATGCGTGCACGCCCGCCACCCCGACACACTTGACAGCTTCTCCAAATCTCCCGCAAGAACCTGCCTGAAACGTCGTCGTCTAGACCATCGGAAAGAACGCCGCTGATAGTCTCATGCAGCATTTTGCATAGGCGAGAGCGTCAAGTTGCAAGAAACTCGTTTAGGGTTTAGTACACCAGCAACACCAATGCGACACCAGCCGGGGCACGTCGCTGCTGCTGCTGCTGCTGCTGCTGTTGCTGCTGCTGTTCCTTCCAAGCTGGCGCGCTGCACGCTTGGAGCGCAGAACGCAGAGCGTTCTCAGAGTCTGCCCAACCTCCCCCCAGACATCTTCAGCACCTGCATCATGCCATGCTGCTTGGGGTTGTCGGCACTGTGCTGGTTCCCAGGCAAGGTCGAGAGGTGGATACTGCCGGGGGCATGGCACCCAGCGCTCAGCGCTCACAACCACCCTATAGGGTAGCTACGTGCCGCAGCGTTGACTGCCCCCACCCCACCCACCCGCCTGCTCCTCTGCCCTCTCAGGTTCCTCAGGTGGCCCATTCATTCATGTCACGACGTTGACGGGGGCGTCGCGCACGCTGCAGCCGCATCATGAATTCCCGGGCTATCCTACTCAACTCACCCGCCCCCCCCCCCTTGTCCCCCACAGCAGCGGACCCACCAAATTCACAAAGCACAGACGTCGCCCTAGTTTAGACGATTTGCGTGTACCCCAAACAACAACGCCGTGTCGCGTCAGGGAGCTACTCCCACGGAGGGAGAGACGGGCTGCTGCCGAGCCAGCAGCCAAGGGAGAGGAGGCGCCAGCGGCGGAATGGAATTGACGTTGAACACGACCCAAGAAAGCTCCACCACGATGACGCGGGCACGCGCGCAACTCAATGACCGATGATGATGACGTTGGAGTCCTTCGAGCCAACGGTCCAAGCGCCACGCCAGGCACCAAGAATTTTTGATTGGCGCTGTTTTACGTTTGGGTCTGTATTGGACTGAATTGGGGTCCAGCGTTACTTGCGCCATAACAGGCCGCAAGATTTTTTGAGTGGCTCTGTTGTTTGTTTGAGTCTGTTCCGCGCTGAATTGGGGCCTGGCGTTCCTTGCGCCGCGCCGGTCCGCCGGAATTTTGGAGTCACACT
>VFSX01000112.1:230000-232500 GCA_016618255.1 Chlamydomonas sp. UWO 241
CCTGTGTGTGTGTGTGTGCGCGCGTGTGCGTGTGTTTGTGTGTGTATGTGTGTGTGTGTGTCCATGTGTGTGTGTGCGTGTGTCACAGTGGCCACGCATAGTGGTGGATGTCGCCCATCATACTCGTATGCACCTGTGTGTGTGTTGTGTGTGTTTGTGCGTGTGTGTGTGTGTGTGTGTGTGTGCGTCCATGTGTGTGTGTGTGTGCGTGTGTGTGTGTGTCACAGTGGCCACGCGCAGTGGTGTATGTCGCCCATCATACTCATATGCACCTGTGTGTGTGTGTGTGCATGTGTGTGTATGTGTTTGTGTATGTGTTTGTGTGTGTGCCTGTGTGTGTGTGCCTGTGTATGTGCTTGTGTATGTGCTTGTGTGTGTGTGTGTGTGTGTCACAGTGGCCACGCGTAGTGGTGTATGTCGCCCATCATACTCGTATGCACTTGTGTGTGTGTGTGCATGTGTGTGTATGTGTTTGTGTGTGTGTGTGTGTGTGTGCCCGTGTGAGTGTGCCCGTGTCTGCGTGTGTGTGTGTGTGTGTGTGTGTGTCACGGTGGCCACGCGTGGTGGTGGATGTCGTTGCTGCTGCTGCCACTACTGCTGCCACTGCTGTAAAGTCGTGCAGTTGCCCTACCAAAATCCTAACGCCTGATCCGCGCCATGGAATGCGGTCATAACGTCTGAGACGGTCGGGGTTGCGCCTCAGGCGGTGGTGGGCGCCTGAGGCGGTTAGTGTGGCGCCTGAGGCGGTTAGTGTGGCGCCTGAGGCGGTTTGGATAACGCCTCAGGCGGCGCCTGAGGCAATCAGGAGAGCGCCTGAGGCAACGCCTCAGGCGATCGGAGCGCCTGAGGCGCCACCTGATCCGCGCCATGGAATGGGACGCCTCAGGCACCACCTCAGGCGTTGTGAATGTGGTAGGGTTGCTAGCTCGTGCACTCACCTGGAGTGCCGTGTCGAGCCAGTTGCCCTGTAGGGCCTCACAGGGCGAGCAGGCGGGGCAGGGAGGGCGCTGCAGCCGCGACCATTCTTTCCTGCCTGCTGTTCAGTTGTTGCTGCCTGCTGCTGACTTGTTCAGTTGCTAGCTAGTGCACACGCACCTGGAACGACGGGTCGAGCCCGTTCCAGTGCCAGTTGCGCTAGATGATCTCTAACACAAGCGGGACGTGCATAGCAAGTGCGTTGCAGTTGCTGCTGCTGCTGCAGTGATGGTGAGTGCTGGTTGGTGGCAAGTGCTTGCTAGCTAGTGCACACTAACCTGGAACGACGTGTCGAGCCCCTTCCAGCGCCAATTGCGCTGGGTGATCTCAAACACGGCCGACCCGGGCATCAGCAAAACCTCACAGAGCGTCGCAGCTGCTGCTGTGTCAGCAACTGACCTGGTTCAGTTGAAGTGCATGAACCAAAACGACGTGTCGAGCCCATCCCAGTGCCAGTTGCACTGGATGATCTCAAACACACGCGAGGCGTGCAAAGCAAGTGCGTTGCTGCTGCTGCTGCTGCTCCTGCTGCTGCTGCAGTGATGGCGAGTGCTGCTTAGTGGCAAGTGCTCACCAGCTAGTGCACACTAACCTGGAACGACGTGTCGAGCCCGTTCAAGCGCCAGTTGCGCTGAATGGTACCTCAGGATACGGTGGCTGGGCAGGCAGGGGCAGGAGGGCGCTACAATGGCTGCTGCTGCTGCTGCTGCTGTGTCAGCAATTGGCCTTGTTCAGTTGCAGTGCACTAATCTTGAACAACGTGTCGAGTCCATTCCAGTACCCGTTGCGCTGGATAGTGTCTGAGAATACGGTGGCAGGGCAGGAAAGGGCAGGAGGGCGCTGCAATGGCTGCTGCTGCTGTGTAGAGCAACTGACCTTGTTCAGCTGCTCGCTAGTGCACTCACCTGGAACGGCGTGTCGAGCCCATTCCAGTGCCAGTTGTGCTGTATGATCTCAGAGGGCTCACAGGCGGGGCAGAGGGGGCGCTGCTGCTGCTGCTGCTGCTGCAGCGATGGTGAGTGCTGGTTGGTGGCAAGTGCTCGCTAGCTAGTGCACACGAACCTGGAACGACGTGTCGAGCCCATTCCAGTGCAATGTTGCGCTGGATGATCTCAAACACACGCAAGGCTCCGAGGGCACGCAGGCGGGGCGGTGCGTCGCACCTGCTGCTGTGTAAAGCAACTGACCTTAGGCAGTTGCTAGCTAGTGCACGCACCTGAAACGACGTGTCGAGCCCGTCCCAGTGCCCATTCCAGTGCAAAGCTGCGCTCAATAGGCTCCGAGGGCACACAGGGCGTGCAACGCAGAGCGACGCAGCTGCTGCTGTGTCAGCAACTGACCGGTTCAGTTCCTAGCCAGTGCACACGCACCTGAAACGACGTGTCGAGCCCATTCCAGTGCCAGTTGCGCTGGATGATCTCAGGGGGCTCACAGGCGGGGCAGAGGGGGTGCTGCTGCTGCTGCTGCTGCTCCTGCTGCTGCTGCAGTGATGTCGAGTGCTGGTTGGTGGCAAGTGCTCGCTAGT
>VFSX01000112.1:237500-240000 GCA_016618255.1 Chlamydomonas sp. UWO 241
TACACAATCACCCCACCCTCACCAAGTGGCTGCAGGCAAACGCGGATATCGTGGCGTTCACCGAAACCGGGCATTCCGGTAAGCCCCCACCTGCCATCCCAGGATTCAAATGCCTCGCATGCAGCCAGCGCCCCCACAAATCAGACAGTGGGGGGGTTGCGCTGTATGTTAGCCATGCTGTTACGGGGAAGGTCAGCGTAATTCGGGATGTGCCCGAGCTTGGGATGCTCTGGTTTAGGATCACGGGCGCTAGGGACGTGTACGCGTGCGCCGCGAAATCCAAGTATCTGCTGCTCGAGGGGGGGAACCTGTCAGTAGAGGCACACATAACAGCCCTGGTAGAGGGCATCTCTAAGTACCGGGCAAAGGGGGAGGTCCTCGTGCTGGGCGACCTCAACGCACGCACAGGGCAGGAGGATGATAGGGATAGGGACAGGGGGGAGGGGGGGCCCGCCCCTGCGGTGCGCGAGGGCGACATCGCGCAGGCAGGGCAGGTGGAGCCGAGAGAGTCGGCTGACCGCGTGCACAACGCGCATGGGCAGCGCCTGCTGCAGTTATGCCGGGACATGGGAATGGTTATCCTTAATGGTCGCCTTCCGGGGGATGAGCATGGGGCCCTCACCTACCACACACTGGGGCAGGAAAAACGTAGTCTGGTCGACTACTTTGTGGCGTCCCCTGACCTCGCCTTTAGTGGCGCAGGGGCACCACGGCCGGGCACTACCCTACATGTGCACGACCAACACCCACCAAGGCTAGGCGGGGGCAGGTTTGACCACAGACCAGTAGTACTGACCCTTACTTATGAGCCCGCCACTGCGGTACCTGCGGCTCAGGCCGGCGCCCCGAGCGAAACGCCGGCCAGGTTTAGGTGGCCACAGGGGGGCGAGGGGGCGTACGCACAGCTCCTGGGGAGGATGACGACGGATTTTGGGAGCTCGGGGGGCACCGACGGTGGATGAGGAGCTCAGCCGCCTCGAGGGCGCGGTCGAGCGGGCAGCCCGGGCGTTGCACGCGTCGGGTGAGGTGGGTGCGGTTTTGGTGCGGCCCATGACCGGGGACGGGGGGGTGCGACCACACAACATATGGTACACTCAGGAGTGCAAGGACGCACGCCGCGCGTGCCGGGAAGCGGAACGAGCGCACGGGGCGCAGTCACCGGCCGCCAAAGAGGCAGGGAAGGCCTATAGGCGGACCGCGCGGCGCTCCCGCCGCGCGAGCGAGGCCCGGGAACACTCCGAGCTGATTGAGGACAGGAAGGGGAACCCTCGGCGGTTTTGGCAGTGGGTGAAACTGCCTGGCCAGGCGGTCGGTCTGAGGGACGTGGAGGGGGGGGGTGGACAGATCATTTTAGGGATTTGCTGGGGGACAACCATGCTAACGCCACTGATACGACTAATACGACTAACACGGATGATGCCACTGACCATGGGCACGGGGCCCCGTTTGCCCCCCCCCACGACGACGGCCACGGAGCGGGCGGCAGCGCTAAATAATGCATTTACTGAGGCGGAGGTGTATGCGGCACTGATGGGCATGGACGCGGGCAAAGCCCCAGGCGTAAACGGCATGCCGATAGAGTTCTATCAGAGGGCATGGGCTAGGGCGGCGGAGGGGGGCGATGCAACGGGTGCTGTGGATGATGAGCACCTGCTCGCTGGCCCCATCACACACCTGCTCAATCGGATCTTCCGTGAGGGGTACCCGACTGCATGGCACTTGGGGCAACCACGCCGGTGCCAAAGCCGAGAGGCAGCCTAGACGTGCGGGACGATGACCGAGGGATCACGGTGGGGAATGCCCTCGCCAAGCTATACAGCTTGGTGCTTATGAACAGGCTGGACGCCTTAGCTGAACGGGAGGGGTACCGGGCGCGGGGCCAGGCAGGCTTCCGGAAGAAGAGGGGACCCCAGATAATGCCTTCATCCTGCAACACCTTATTGAGAAGAGCGGCCTCCAGCGCAAACCGCTGTACGCCGCCTTTATTGACTTCAGGAAGGCTTACGATTGCGTGCACCGCCCACTGCTTTGGGAGTGCCTTAGGAGCCTGGGGGTACATGGGGAGTTCATGGCGGCGCTGATTGCCATGTACGATGGGTCCGCAATGTGTGTGCGCATCGATGGGAAAGTGGGACCCGCGTTTCCTTCACACAAGGGGGTCATGCAAGGCGACCCACTGTCACCGCTGCAGTTTGGGCTTTTTATTGACGCATTGGAGGGGGCTCGATTAACGGAGGCGCGTTCTCGTCGCCGAGCCCTGGACCCAGCAATGCGGCGCTGCTGGTGACGAGGATCTCCGTGCCGCTGACAAGCGGGGTAAAATACGACTGGCCCGGCTCCTGCTTGACTGCCCCTCGGTGGAACACTTCAGGAGCGGCTTGCCCGGCGCTGCCATGGCTTGGCGAGTAGCCGCGGCGCTGCCGCGGCCCGTGCTGGGAGACGGCCCTTATCCTCCCCCCATGCAGGACGCCATGCGGCACCGATCTCGACGAGTTGATCG
>VFSX01000112.1:245000-252500 GCA_016618255.1 Chlamydomonas sp. UWO 241
GCACACACACACACACACATACACACACATATATACACACACACACACACACGGCATAATGCGCCAACATAGGTGACCGGCCGACTGTAAAATCGACTAAAATCGACTAAAATCGACCTCTGTGTGTACATGCCTTGGGAATCAAAAACAACGGGCCCAGCATCTCCCACCAGTGCCCTCTCACCACCACCACCACCACACACACACGCACACACGCACACACGCAGAGAGAGAGAGATGCCCCATCACCCACCCTCACACACACACACACACACATACGCACACACAAACACACATACACACACCCACTCACCTTCAGGATCGAAAACAGCGGGCCCAGCATTTCCCACCAGTGCCCTCTCACCCCCCACTCACACACACACACACACACACACGCAGAGAGAGAGAGATGCCCCATCACCCACCCACCCACCCCTCACACACACACACACACACACACACACACACCTTCAGGATCGAAAACAGCGGGCCCAGCATCTCCCACCAATGCCCAATCGCGGTCGGATGTGTGAAGAAGATGAAGTCGAAAAGGATGGTGTCGCCGCGGATAATGTTCCACCTGTGTGTGTGTGTGTGAGAGAGAGAGGATGTGTGTGTGTTTGAGAGCGAGGATGTGTGTGTATGTGTGTGTATGTGGACAGATACACAAACCTGCCTCACTTGATCAAGTCCACACGCGTATTCAACGCATGCACACACAAACACAGATGGTTGAGATCTCTCCTGGTTGCACGACAAGCGCCAGTGCGGGGACCCCCCCTCCACCCTGCCACCACGCACACGCACACACACACACACACACACACACACAGTTCCAGTTACATCGGCTTTCCAGCAAAGACTACCTCTAGTCCTAGTACCACCGCCTAGACCCAAGTCCAGTTCTGGCCCTAACAATTACTTGTGAGGGGCGGTAGCCACCAGCCGGCTGCCTGCCAACGTGTAGTCCCAGAGCAAAAAGGAGAGCTATTGTGCGACGTGTGCACAATGGATGTGGCTCGGCAACAATGGATGTGGCTCGGCAACAAGGCCGGCCTCCAGCCTTCTCCCGACACTATTTTCTTAAGCTACTGATTCAGCAGCTAGGCGAAACTAGTGGCACTCGTTCTGATTGGAAGCCTTTTCGGACACGGCGTTTGAGCGTGCTCAGGATAGGGTCGGGTGGAGAGCCGTGGTGTACGGTCCGGCTGCCCCTCCACCATATTTTGGAGGCGTCGCACAATAGCTCTCCTTTTTGCTCTGGGACTACACGTTGGCAGGCAGCCGGCTGGTGGCTACCGCCCCTCACAAGTAATTGTTAGGGCCAGAACTGGACTTGGGTCTAGGCGGTGGTACTAGGACTAGAGGTAGTCTTTGCTGGAAAGCCGATGTAACTGTAACTGTATTGTGCGACGCCTCCAAAATAGGTCCTAACTGCTTCTAGGGGATAGGGGGTCAAGTGGCGCTTGCCAATCTACTTGACCGCCGTGGTGGAGGGGCCGGCGCCTGAGGGGCAGCCGGACCGTACACTACGGCTCTCCACCCGACCCTATCCTGAGCACGCTCAAACGCCGTGTCCGAAAAAGTCGTCCAATCAGAATGAGTGCCACTAGTTTCGCCTGGCTGCTGAATCAGTAGCTTAAGAAAATAGTGTCGGGAGGAGGCTGGAGGCCGGCCTTGCTGCCGAGCCACATCCATTGTGCAGTCAAAAGTCGTACGAGGAAGACGAGAAGCCGGCTAAACACACACACACACACACAAACACACGCACACACACACACACACACACACACACACACGAGAGAGAGAGAGAGACATTCGTTACAGTTCTCACCGCACGGGCAACCTGGATTACGGCTCATGCCTGTGCTAACTAAAGCACACACACCGGCAATCGTTTCAGAAGTCGAAAAACACCCATGGATCTTTAGCTCGTTCGCTGCGGGTGACCAACCATATGCGCTAGTACAAGGAGATATCCATGGGCTTAAGGATTTAACTTTATTGGTTCTTGTATCATTGGCTTGCATCATAAAACGTTCAGTTGTAGTGTTGCTGCGTGTGGTTACGGTTGTGCTGGGGCTGTTGCTGCCTCGGCCGCCCCACGGCAAATGCTATCCCACAGTTGTGGGAATCTAGCTAGGGTGGTCCACTCAGGAGGCCGCCTGGTGCCCAGAATGACAGCGAGCTCGGGAGGGGTGGCCGATGGGTTCTTGTCGTGCGCGGCTACAGCCGCGGCTACACCCACGCACACACACACACACACACACTATCTGACTTGATCGAGTCAACAAAGTCCCACGCGTCATCCACAGGGATGGTCAAAATTTCTCATGATTGCGTGAGAAGCCCCAGTGCGGGGACCCCCCCCACCCACCCACCCACCCACCCCCACCCACACGCACCCACCCACCCACACGCACTGCCTCACTTGATTGAGTCAACAAAGTCCCACGCGTCATCCACCGGGATGGTCGAAATCTCCTGGTTGCGTGAGAATCGCCAGTGTGGGACCGCATCTGGCCCGTCCACGACGACATACCTGCAAGTCCGAGGAGGTGTTTCCCCCCGTTATGTTAATGTTTTTGTTTTTGTTTTTGTCTTTGTTGTTGCTGCTGTTGCTGTCGTTGGGGGGCGCCACCGCGGGCCCCGAGGATCTCCGTTTGCTTGCTTTTGATTGCTTGCGTGTGCTTGCAAGTGCACGCCTGTTGGCCCATGCATCTCACTCTGGCATGGTGGCTCAATGCTGCGGCTGCTGTGCTGCTTGTGAGCAGGGTGGCCTTGCGTGGCGTGCGCACTTCATGCATGCCGCGCCACGGCGCCACGCATGGTCATGCATGGCGTGTGCACGTCATGCATGCAGTGTGGCCCGTCCACGACCTACCCCCGCGTCTCATGCTGGCATGGTGGCTCAACGTTGCGGCTGCTGTGCTGTGCTTGTGAGGGGGTGGCAATGCATGGCGTGCGCACTTCATGCAAGCAGTGTGGCCCTTCCACGATAACATACCAGCGGCCGCGGTTGTAGTACAGGTTGGTATACATGCAGTGGCTCTCATCGCATTCAAGCTCCGAGCGCGGGGTGTTGCCCTGTGCGCGGTGTGTGTGTGTGTGTGTGTGTGTGTGTGTGTGTGTGTGTGTGTGTGTGTGCGTGTGTGTGCTTGCACATCTGTGTGTGTGTGTGTGTGTGTGTGTTTATGGCCTAGGGTTTTATGGTGCACTTCACAACTGAGGCCACACCACACCTGTCTGCATGGCGGCGCATGGCGCACGTCGGCAGCAGCACCGCACCAGGCGTGCCGTGCCTGTTACCACTTCCCCCCGTGCATACCATATGCTGCACTTGACAGCTGAGGCCACACTATATGTTTGCCGCTGCATGTCACCCACTTTGAAGTCCCAGCCGTCTCGGCAGGGCACCATGCGCCCCACCATGCGCATGGGCATGGCGTTGCGTGGCACACATCTGCAGTACAGCACCAGGCATGCCGTGCCCCTTTCCCCCGTCCCCCCGTGCATGCCATGCTGCACTGAGGCCACCACAACTGAGGCCACACGATATCTGTCTCGGCATGTCACCCACTTTGTGAAGTTCCAGCCGTCAGGGCAGGGCACCACGCGCCCCGCCATGCGCATGGGCGTGGCGTTGCATGGCACACGTCTGCATTGCCACCACACCAGGCGTGCCGTGCCCTGCCCCCCTTCCCCCTGGGCCCCAACCATGCACCAACCATCCCTGGGCACGTCTGTCTGCATGGCACTCACTTTGAAGTCCCAGCCGGCTGGCCTGGCCCGGGCGCTGGGTCGCCCCGCCGTGCGCATGGGCATGGCGCTGCATGGCACACGTCTGCAGTGCCACCGCACCAGGCGTGCCGTGCCCCATCTCCCCTTCCCCGTGCATGCCATGCTGCACTTGACAACTGAGGCCACACCACATCTGTCTGCATGGCGGTGCATGCCGCACGTCGGCAGCACCCCACCAGGCGAGCCGTGCTCCTTTCCCCCTTCCCCCAGTGCACACCATGCTGCACCACACAGCTGAGGCCGCACGACAGCTGTCTGTGCATGTCACCCACTTTTAAGTTCCAGCCGCCTGGCCCGGGCGTCGCCCGCCATGCGCATGGGCATGGCGTTGCATGTCACAGTCGGCAGTGCCACCACACCAGGCGTGCCGTGCCCCTTCCCCCTTCCCCCCGTGCCCCAGCCATGCACCAACCATCCCTCTGGCCACGTCTGCATGGCACTCACTTTGAAGTTCCAGCCGTCTGGCCCGGGCGCTGGGTCGCCCTGCGGCGCGCACCCGTCTGGCATCTCCTCCCCCCATGTCTTGCTGTCCGCGTCCCACCACACGTACGCCACGTCGCTGTAGCCAGACGCGCTGGTGACCGCACGCCAGCGGCAGCCGCGCGGGAACACCCCGAACGAGGGGTGGTACACGCGGCCGTCGATCACCTCCCTGTGTGTGCGTGTGTATGTGTGTGGTGTGTAGGTGTGTGTGTGTGTGTGTGTGTGTGTGTGTGCGCGCGCACGTGTGCATGTGTGTGTGTGTGCGTGTGTGCGTATGTGTGCGTGTGTACGTCTCCAACTCAGTATCCCCAACTACAGAGTCCTTCTTCCGCCATCCGCAACGCCCCCACATCGACTACCTGCGCCACCCTGGCCACCTACATGGATTTCCCCATGAAACTTCCCCATGGAACTCCATGCGCCCCATCATGGTATACGTTCATGCATTCATGCGTCCATGCGCCCATGCGGGCACCCCATGCGCCCGCCTGCGCCCGCAGTCCCGGCCTCATGACTCGTGACTGAACCCTCCCCCTCCTGCCCCCCCCCCTCCCCTCGTGCACCTGACCGAGGTGTCGTCGACGAACCCGCCCCCGCGCTCCTCCTCAGCCCCACCACGCGGCGACAGGCCCAGCAGCTGCGGAGCCACAAACCAGACCGACACGAGCACGCCCAGCGCCAGCAGCCCAAACGCCAGCTGTGGAAGCAGTGACCGAATCGATCTGTCTGAGCGAGATCTGGGCTCTCGTATGGAGCCCCCCTCCGCAGAGTCAGGAGCGCCGGGGAGGTCCCCCGTTTGCGCGGGTTTACGCCTCTTCATCATTGGATGGCGAGTCTGCACGCACGAATGCAGAGTGCGACTTTTGCACTGCCCACGCTTTCGAGGCACACGGGCAACGGAGACCCCCTGAGGCGACTGGGGGTTGCGCCCGGCTTTAAATTTTCGACTCTTTGTGGTAGGGCTTACGGGCTTATGCGTGTGTGTGTCAGGACGCGTGCGCGTAACCCAAAACCCTAAGAGACGGGCGCGCTGACACACACACACACACAAGTATTTTTGTAGCATTTGTGTGACCCCTGTTGCCATGGGGTCTCGTTGCGGGCACGTTGTGGGGCTTGCTACTTGAAAGGAGGAATGCAATGTGATGCGCACAAATAACCTCCTGATCTTTGCTATGTGGTCGCTATGACGGCACCTGTGACTGTGACTGTGTGTGGCCGTGATGGTGTGTGTGGCTTAACACTCTGTGGCTGATGCACTATTGCTCCGTGGCTGTCCTTCTGCAGCTGTCGGGTGCATGTCGGATTGGTTGCGCGATCGCCGGCGCCCCACAAAGGTAGAGTTGCACCACTCAAAACTCAATTCCAAGGATGCACATTCCTTGATAACACACACCAGGTCGTTACATGCCACTGCCAATTATTACACAGATTCTCCCTGGAAGAAGTAGCATGCAAACTGTACTTGATGCGGATGCACGACGCAAGACGCCCACACACGCGCGCAAGGACCCCCCCCCCTCCCCCCCGCCTGTGTGGTGGCCCCGACGACAACTGACCACCCACCCACGCACCCCCCGCCCCGTCCCGCCCCCCCCATCCAGAGTCCCCAAAGCGGTGGTGCTTGCGGCTGGTGGCGTGCCGCTGGCCGCACTGGCACTGCTGCGCCGCCGTCATCACGGCTGTGCCATCGCCTTCATGCGCGCGTCCGCAGCCTCCGCCATCCTGCGCCTGCGCTCTTCAGCAGAGTCGGGCGCGGCCGCGGCTGGCGACGCGCCGTCGCCGTCGCCGCCGCCCACCTTGCGCCCTGAACCGGAAGGCGCGGCCCGCGCTGCCGCGCTGCGAGCGTGGGTGTGGGCGCGGCAGTGGGTCAGGCACGCCAAGTCATCACACCTTGGCGGGGGTTGTGATGGAGCAGGCACACAGGGCCAGCAGGTCCCACCACAAGGACCAAGGCAGCGGCATGGGGCAGGCACGCCAAGGCCGGGTCAGCACAGCTTGGCGGGGTTGTGATGGGCAAGGAGCAGGCACACAGGGCCAGCAGGTCCCACCACAAGACGGGCACGTGTCCACAGACACTGACAAGTGCAGGTGACACGCGAGAAACGCGACCTCGATGCACGCAAATCTCAATCTGCACCGCACCGCACCGCACCGCACCGCACCGCACAAACACACTCCACCGCACCGCACCGCACCACACCACACAGCACAAACACACTGCACCGCACTGCACCGCGCCGCGCTGCGCTGCACCGCACTGCACCGCGCTGCACTGCACCACGCTGCACTGCACCGCGCTGCGCTGCACCGCGCTGCACTGCGCGGCGCTGCGCTGCACCGCACTGCACCGCAGCGCACTGCTTTTCTCACCTCTCGATGAGCGCACGCAGCTTTTTGGGGTCCGCCCCCACGAGCTCGTCGACCTCGGAGCCTGCGGTTTAGGGATTATGGGTTCACGCAGCTTTTTGGGGTCCGCCCCAACGAGCTCATCGACCTCGGAGCCTGCGGTTTAGGGTTTTATGGGTTTAGGGTTAGGGCTAAGAGGCGAATTTTACAGTCGTGTGTGACTGCCGGCTAGCGTATTCGACCTTGCTCGGCGTATTACGCCCGAGCGTAACAGGCGGATGGCTGGCTACTGGTGGTGGGGGGCTAGTGGGTCGGGGCTGGACCTAGACAGGGCACTCGGCCCCCAGATCTGACTCCTCCCCATGGGGCACGACCGGGGTTCACAAGCCCGCGGGATCGTTTCCCCTAGACCTCCACCGTAGCGGCAGCAGAGGCTACTAGCTTAGAGGGCTTAGAGGTGCGGATTTTGGGTGAAGAGCTTAGGGCTGTGCACGGGGAGCAGGGAGGGGCAGCAGGGAGGGGGGAGGGCAGGCGTCAGTGGTTCTGCTAAGGATCTTGGGGGAATGATGGCTCAAACCGGGCCTCGCGGCCGACTCCCCATTCTCAACCCGTCGGAGGCAAATTTTCGCAAACAGGGTGTGAAAATATAAATTTCACACTTGTCGGGTCAAAATTCGTTTCAACCCGCGGCGCCAGCGCGAATCTGCCAATCTCAACCCGCTGCTGCAGGTTTGCGGGTTGCGGGTTGGCTATCAGAAACACTGGGGGGCGTGTGGCGACGCACAGCGCAAGTCTGCTTCTTGGCTCATGCATTCTGACGCCCCTCGTGCACGTGGATGTGGCCGTCAGGATGGAGAAGCCGTACCA
>VFSX01000112.1:255000-272500 GCA_016618255.1 Chlamydomonas sp. UWO 241
CTTACCGCAAGCTGGCAATTGCCAAGCACCCAGACAAGAACCCGAACAACCCCAACGCGGGTGAGTTGGAGGGTTGAGGGTCATGCCAGGTAGCAGATATAACGAGAGGCGCACAGGGGGCACTTGGGCGCATGCATGGCAACTGTGCCATGCGTGCGCCCATGCGCCCAACATGCACACACACACACACGCACCCCCTTGGTGCAACACGGCACATGCCGGTCCCCGATCTCCATGATGTACGGGGTGTGAAAAGGCATGCAGCATGCCCTGTGCACGCGCTTGCGTGCTGACAACTCTCCTGCTCTCCGCACCCTTGCTCGCACGCGCAGCCGCTGAGTTCGCCGAGGTAGACCGTGCGTACAAGGTGCTGCTTGATGAGGCCGCCAAGGGGGCTCTGGACGACTGGCTCAAGTGAGAGCACGCGCACTGGCGACTGCATGACACACACACACACACACACACACACACACTCATGGCTACTGCATGCATGCACCCACGCATGCACCCACGCATGACCGCAAGGGGTCGCTCTGTGACTGACTCAAGTGAGCACGCACACGCGCGACTGCTGCACACCACACACACCACACACACACCTGGCTGCTGCATGCATGCACGCACGTACACACACGCACCCGAGAAGGCGCTCGACGACTGGCTCAAGTGAGAGCACGCACACGTGCGACTGCTGCACGTCACACACACACACACACACACGCATGGCTGCCACATGCATGCACACACGCATGCACACACACACGCATGCACATACGCATGCCCTCAAGGGGTCGCTGTGCGACTGGCTCAAGTGAGCACGCACACGCACGACTGCTGCATGTCACACACGCACACACACACACACACACACACACACGCATGGCTGATGCATGCTTGCACACACGCATCCACACACACACACACATGCACACACACTTGACCTCATGTGGTCGCTGTGAGACTGGCCCAATTGAGCCCGCACACGCACGCGCGGCACGCTCGGCACGCTCGGCACGCCTTACGGCTACAGTATGCCGAGCATCATAACAGTATTGCATGCATGTGGCACGCCCGCACACGCGCACACGCCAACACAGCTGCTGCATGCACTCGCGCACGCCCGCACAGCTGCATGCACTCGCGCACGCCCGCACAGCTGCATGCACTCGCGCACGCCCGCACAGCTGCATGCACTCGCGCACGCCCGCACAGCTGCATGCACTCGCGCACGCCCGCACAGCTGCATGCACTCGCGCACGCCCGCATAGCTGCATGCACTCGCGCACGCCCACACGGCTGCTTCTGCATGCACTCGCGACGCGCACGCGCCCACACGCGCGTGGTGCGCCCGATCCACACGACCACACACCAGTGTTTCCGTTAGCCAACCTGCAAACCTGCAGCAGCGGGTTGAGATTGGCAGCTTCGGGCTGGCGCCGCGGGTTGAAATTGCGCAAATTACGAACCTGAAAAGTGTGAAAATGTATTCTGCACGCTCTTCGCAAAACATCGCCTCCGGCGGGTTGAGAATGGGGAGTGAGCCGGGAGGCCCGGGTTGGGCCACAACTTCCCCAAGATCCTAAGCGGAACCACTGCCACACACGCAGGGCCAAGGCAGTCCGCCATCACCGCACCGAGGCACAGACTGACAAGCGGAGAAAGGTGGGGTGTGGACGTGAAGTGTGGAGGTGTGGGGGGCTGAGGGCAGGGCGGGCAGCGTGGGGCCCGTAACCGTAACCTCCCGTAACTGTAACCTCCCAGTATAAGGACACGGGGCGAATTAATCCATGTATAGGTTTGAGCCTGCTGCGTTTTCAATTCTGGGTTGTTTGGCATGATGAAGGTGTCAGAAGATGCCCCATAACACCCCGCAACTCGAGAAAGGTATGAAACGGTGTGAATGTGGGCCCCACACCTTTGACTGATCCCGAAGGGCTTTGACTCGGCGTTACGGGAGGGGTTACGGGAGGGTTACGGGAAGGGTTCCGAGGGTTACGAGCTACGGGCCACGCGGTGTGGGGTTACGGGCCTTACGCTGGGGGCGGGGCTGCAGCGAGGGAGCATTCAAGGTAGGTGTGGACGGGAGATGTGGAGGTGTGGCAGTGATTTCCTTTTCGGCTCTACACAGCCATTTGACTGTATTCCGGCTGCACTTTGACCTGGTAGTCTTTGCTGGAAAGCCGATGTAACTGTAACTGTAACTTTGACCTTGCACACAGCTCAACCCATCCAGTGGATTGTTAGTCTCACAAGTCCGCCAGACAGAGCACGGCAACAGCTTTCAAATAACCTATGTAATAGAACAAACAGTCAACGCGAGGTCAACGGTCAACGCGGTCAAAGCAAAATCCGGCTGTGGAAGAATTAATTGAAAATCCTGAAAAGGAAATTACTGAGGTGTGGAGGAGTGTGGGCAGAGGACCTGGACAAGCGCGAGAAGGTGTCCACAAGCGAGCTCCCCCCCCCCTCAATTTCCTTCACTGCCACTAACCCAGTAACAGTAACAGCAACAATTATTTCCAGCGAAGGCTACCTTCTAATCCTAGTACCACCGCCTCGCTGTTGGATCAGAGCTTGAGAAAATAGTGTCGGGAGGAGGCTGGAGGCCGTCCTTGCTGCCGAGCCACATCCATTGTGCAGTCAAAAGGTCGTGCGAGGAAGACGAGAGCCACTCACCCAGTCACAACACAACACACGCCATCTCTATATACAGATGAGCGAGGACCTCGACACGCGTGAACTGGTGTCCACAAGCGAGCGCTGCGAGGACCGCGAGCGCCGTATATGCACTGCCCACACTGCCCACGCTTCCACACATTAACACACGCACATCATCTCGACATACAGATGAGCGAGGATCTCGAAACGCGTGAACTGGTGTCCACAAGCGAGCGCTCCAACGAGGAGCCTGCCCGTTCACGCCTTTTACACACTGCCCACACTGCCCACGCTTCCACACACAAACACACGCACACAATCTCTGTTACAGATGCGCGAGGATCTCGACACACACGAAAAGGTGTCCACAAGCGAGCATTCCGAGGAGGAGCCTGCCCGCACGCGCCGCACGCACTGCCCACACTGCCCACGCTTTCACACATCAACACACGCACACCATCTCCTTATACAGATGCGCAAAGATCTCAACAAACTCGAAAAGGTGTCCACGAGCGAGCGCTCCGAGGAGGAACCTGCCCGCTTGCGACTGGCGCTTGAGCTGGAGACGCTGAGAAACACACACACGTACACACACGCACACACACACACACACACACACACACACACCATCTGTTTAACAGATGCGCGAAGAACTCAACACGCGTGTGACCTGGTGTCAACAAGCGAGCGCTCCAACGAGGAGCCTGCCCGTTCACGCCTTTTACACACTGCCCACACTGCCCACGCTTCCACACACAAACACACGCACACCATCTCTGTAACAGATGCACGAGGATCTCGACACACACGAAAAGGTGTCCACAAGCGAGCACTCCGAGGAGGAGCCTGCCCGCACGCGCCGTACACGCACTGCCCACACTGCCCACGCTTCCACACATCAACACACGCACACCATCTCCTTATACAGATGCGCGAAGATCTCAACAAACTCGAAAAGGTGTCCACGAGCGAGCGCTCCGAGGAGGAGCCTGCCCGCTTGCGACTGGCGCTCGAGCTGGAGACGCTGAGAAACACACACACGTACACACACGCACACACACACACACACCATCTCTTCAACAGATGCGCGAAGACCTCAACACGCGTGTGACCTGGTGTCAACAAGCGAGCGCTCCAACGAGGAGCCTGCCCGTTCACGCCTTTTACACACTACCCACACTGCCCACGCTTCCACACACAAACACACGCACACCATCTCTGTAACAGATGCGCGAGGACCTCGACAAGCGCGAAAAGGTGTCGACGAGCGAGCGCTCCGAGGAGGAGTCTGCTCGCTCGCGCCTGGCGGTTGAGCTGGAGAGGTTGAGGAGGAAGGCCGCAGAGGAGGAGAAGCGTGCGCGGCAGGCGACGGCGGGCGTGGTCGCGGCGGCGACGGCGGCGGCGGCGGCGGCGGCAGCGGCCGCGCGCTCGGCGGGTGCGTTGTGTGTGTGTGCGCGCGTGTGTGTGTAGATGCTGCTGCTGTCCGCTCGCATGCCTGTCGTGCGCTGCTTGCGCGCCGCTTGACCTCGGTGCTGCCGCTGCTGCTGCTGCTGTCGATTTTCACGCCTATTGCTGCCCTGCCGCAGCCTCAGGGCCGCCGCCATCCTCTGCGACCGGCGCAGGGGCAGCAGCAGCAGCGACGCACCCCTGCTGCTGCTGCTGCTGCTGCTGCTGCTGCCGCTGCTGACGATTCCCACGCCTGCCGCTGCCCTGCCGCAGCCTCAGGGCCGTCGTCGTCCGCTGCGACCGACGCAGGGGCAGCAGCAGCAGCGACGCACCCCTGCTGCTGCTGCTCTGCTGCTGCTGCTGCTGCTGCTGCTGCTGCTGCTCTCCTTGCTGATCCTGACGATATGCACACCTGCCACTTCCCTGCTGTAGCAGCAGAGCCGTTGTCGTCCGCTGCACCCCCCCCTCCCCTCCCCCCCCCTCCTCACCCTCTCCCGTCTATGTTGGCCCTCTGTGCCTAGTACTCCCCCTGCTGCTGCTGCTGATGATGATGATGATGATGATGATGATAATGATGATGATAATGATGATGATTTCCACGCTGCCCTGCCACAGCCGCAGGGCCGTCATCGTCCTCTGCGCCCAACGCAGGGGCAGCAGCAGCAGCAGCGGCGGCCAGCGTGGGCGCGCAAGTGCGGCGTAGCCTCAAGGTCGGTCACCTGCATGCATGCATGCACTCGGTACATGCATGCACTTACAGCATGCATACATGCACGCACAGCACGCAGCCAGGCTGGTGCATGCAGTGGTGGTGAGCAAGTGCGGCGCAGCCTCAAGGTTGGTCACCTGCATGCATGCATGCACTCTGATGCATGCATGCAAGCACGCACAGCACGCGGCCAGACTGGGGCATGCAGTGGTGGTGAGTAACTGCGGCGCAGGTCACCTCATGCATGCATGCACTCTGCAGCCAGGCGGTGGCATGCAGTGGAGATGTGCAAGTGTGGTGCAGCCTCAAGGTTGGTCGCCTCCATGCATGCACTCGTATGCATGCATGCAAGCATGCACAGCATGCAGCCAGACTTAGGCATGCAGTGGTGTTGCGTTAGTGTGGCGCAGCCTCGAGGTTGGTCACCTGATGCATGCATGCATCCGAGTGCATGCATGCACGCACGCACAGCATGCGGCCAGACTGGGGCATGCAGTGGTGTTGCGCAAGTGCGGCGCAGCCTCTCAAGGTCGGTCACCTGCATGCATGCATGCACTCGGATGCATGCACGCACGCACGCACAGCATGCAGCCAGACTGGTGCATGTGGGAGTTTTCTATGAAATCACAGATGGATAGAAAACGCAAGTTTCTGTTGTTGCTGAGATTTATAAGTGTGAAGGAGAAGTACAGAACTAAGAGCGTTGCTTGGCACCTAAGCTTCCATTCCGTCAGCTTGGGTCGCTAGCACCTCTCCAATTCTCAATCCTTTTGTGGCTCGGAGGTTTTCCCTCTTGAGCTGTACCACCCACCCACCCTTCTCAGTTGTAGTATTTTGGAGTGCTAGCTAGAACAGGGTCCGGCCGCTTGACATTGGTTGTGGGCAGTGATATACCCACAAGCCGGTTTTGGCATGGTCACTGTCTGCGGCCGGTGGAGGCCAGACTCTGCCCGAGCCGTGACCTCCGTGGTCACGCGTGACTGTAAGGACAAACTGAACACCATGAAGACAGCTGAGACAGAAACAGTGGTTTTGCGTTAGTGCGCCGCAGCCGCAAAGACAGTCCTCTCATGCGTGCACTTTGATGCACACACCATCGTGCACTCTGATGCACGTCAAGGGTTGATAAGCATACAGGGTTTTAGGTCCTCCTCCTGCCCCTCCCCACCCCCAACCTGCCTCCCACCCCACCCCACACACACATCCCCCCCCCCCCCCCCCCCGCCCGCCCCCCCCACCCACCCAGTACCAATTCCCAGGTGTCTTGGGATCCGACATCACGGGACTACTCGTCGCAGCACATTACCCCCCACCCACCCTCCCCCCCCACCCCCCCCCACCCCACCCACCCACCCACCCATTACCAATTCCCAGGTGTCCTGGGATCCGATATCACATGCCTGCTCTTCGCAGCAGATTACCAACCCACCCACCCTCCCCTCCACCCCACCGCGCCCCTCCCCCCCCACGCACCCCCATCCCCCCCCACGGCCAATTCGCAGGTGTCTTGGGATCTGAAATCACATACCTGCAGATTACCTGCTGTAGATTACCACCCACCCCCCCACCGCGCCTCCCCACCCCCCACCCACCCTCGCACCCACTGCCAATCCCCAGGTGTCCTGGGATCCGACATCACGGAACTACTCGTCGCAGCAGATTCGGTCGGCGCTCGAGGTGCATGGGCCGGTGGAGGATGTGGTGATCAAGGACAGGTGTGTAGGGTGGGGTGGGTGCAAACCACACCATACCCGACACATGCTCACACACACACGCACACACACACACACACACACGCACATACGCACACACGCACACGCTCACGCTCACGCTCACACGCACGCACACACACACACACACACACACACACACAGGAAGAAGAAGCGCAAGGCCGTCGCGTTTGTCGTCATGGCGAGCGAGGCAGGCGCGACAGCGGCGGCGGCGGCGGTGTGTGGCGACTTGAGCGAACCTCTGTTGGTAAGCACAGCACGCACACACGCACGCACACACACACACTCCACCACACACACCACACACCACACACGCATGCACACACACACACACACATGCACACGCACGCACTGCAGCTTGAACCCCCTGCATCTCACTCCTTGTCCACAACACGCATTTGGTGGTGAGCACACACACATCCATCCATCCATCCATCATCCATGGGAGCGTTACATGAGCGCAAGCCGCATGCACCAGCAACGCCTGTGCTACTAGCAATTCACCCTGGCAGTTGTTACGAGGTCCGACCTATGCACTGGGATCTTTTGAATAGCGGTTGACCAACCAGCGCCTGAATCGAGTGGATAGTATCCTTACTTGGGGGCGGAGCACACGCACGCACACACACACACACACACACACACACACACTCACGCGTGCCACAGGTGACGCCGTTGGCGAAGCACGTCACGGGGCTGGCGGACGATGGTGACGACGGCGATGGCAACCGCAACTGCAGGGGCCCAGCGGGGCGCGGCCTAGGAGCAGGGGGTGGAAGAGGGGGGGCAGAGCAGACGTCATGGCAGCCGCACCGCCCCGGCGGGATGCCCCCCGGCGTGGGCGCCGGCGCGGCGGCGGCGGGCGGCGCCCCGCTCTTCCCCTCTGCCCACCTCCGCCCCCACGTCGAGGCCGGGCTGGGTCTGGGTGTGCACCACCACCAGCACCCGGGCGGAGGTGGATCGGCTGCCCCCGTGCCGACCGCGCACGCGCCCCCGCTGTTCCCCTCGTCGTTTCCGGGCATGCCGAGCGCAGCGAAGGCGCAGCCGGGCACGGGGGGCGCAGCAGGACCTGCAGCAGCACCGCCCGCACGAGGGGGCGTGAGCAGCTTCCCGTCCTCTTCCGGCGCCAACAGCGGCTTCAGCAGCTTCCCCGGGATGCCCGGCGCCGCTCCCTCGTGCGTGCAAGGCGCGCAGGCACCGCCCCCGCCGGCAGTCAGCAGCTTTGAGTCGGCGGTGCTTGAGAAGATGCGGCGCGAGGCAGGGCGCAAGCGCGCGCTGGAGGAGGCAGAGGCAGAGGGTGCGGCGGGGTAGTGTGAGAGCTAGAGCTGGCCACATCTTGCGCACCTCGATAGATATAACACTTATAGGTGGTAGGCACTGTGAAGTTTCAACGTGACCTCATGCGCATCTCTGTCCAACGTGTCAAACGTCGTAAGAGCAGAGCGAGAGGGGCGAGGCGCCACTGATGATGATGGATATTACAGTCTGTGTGACACCAGTAATGATGTATAAGACCGGTGTCGGCGCTAGCGCCCGACACCTTAAACTCAGTTTCAGTGGGAAACTGGCTGGCTACCTGGTAGGGGTGAGGGTAAACCCCCACACGCGCGCACGCACTGGACCTAGACAGGACACTGGGCCCCCAGATCCACCCTATACCACCCAGGTAGTGACAGCAACGCATTGTTGGTGTGCGCCTGTGTTCTACTACTAGTCCCGCCGCCGCCATTGGCTCCAGCAATCTCCTCCATGCCCGCCAGCAATCTCCTCCACGCCCGCCAGCAATCTCCTGTATGCCCGCCAGCAATCTCCTCCATGCCCGCCAGCAATCTCCTGTATGCCCGCCAGCAATCTCGTCCATGCATGGGCGCCGCCATGCGATCTCCATGCGCCGCGCCGCGCTCCATGCGCGCCAGCACCCGTACCACCCGCCTCATTCCCGTTCTTTAGCCATTCCCCGTGACACCTATGGCTGATCCTTGTTCCGCCGTCCCCTTTGGCATCTGTAACCCGTATCCTCTCCCTGTAGCCTCGTTCCCCGTTCTTAACCGCCATTTCCATTATGGTGCCCGCCCGCTGGTGGGGCCTCGCCTCGCCCCATGCCGCACGGCTAGTGTATTGATTGCTGCGCCATCTATAATCTGCGCCTTGGGGCAGGGAACCCCTGCGCCACAACCTCCTCACAAAGCCTAGCCGCATGTGCCTCGCTTCCCATGTTTCTCAATTTCTCGCCATCCGCTTCCATGCCCGCCTGCAATCTCCTCCACGCCCGCGAGCAATCTCCTGTTTGCCCTCAAGCAAGCTCCTCCATGCCCGCCAGCAATCTCCTCCATGCATGCACGCGCAGAGCGCCGCCATGCAACCCCCATGCGCCGCGCGCGCCGTGCGCGCGCCGCGCCCGCCAGCTCCGGTAGCCTCATTCCCCGTTCTTTACCCATGCGCCGTGACGCATTAGCCTTGTCCGCCGTCCCCTGGCATGCATAACCCGTAGCCTCATCCCCGGTAGCCGCATTCCCCGTTCTTAGCCGCCATCTCCATTATGGTGCCCGCCCGCTGGTGGGGCCTCGCCTCGCCCAATGCCGGCTGGAGCATCGATCGCGTCGCCATCTAATAATCTGCGCCTTGGGGCAGGGAACCTCTGCGCCGCAACTCACAAAGCCTAGCCGCATGTGCCTCGCTTCCCATGTTTCTCAATTTCTCGCCATCCGTCTCTCTCTTCCATCCAGGCACAGTAAACCATTAGGGGCCGCAATCTGCTTGAGTTCCGATCGTTGTGAGAGGGGGTGCATGCTCGCCGCAATTCTCGCCATACTAGGAAACCCAAACTGGCCACTAGTACTCATCAGGCCCTTGAGGATGCACTGTGGGGCTCATCTTTGCACAGCACGCACAAGCACAACTAGTGTTGAACAAACCCACACGTGCTGGGGACAAGTGGCCTAAGATGATGGAGCTGATGTTACAACTGTTCCGACGGTTGTCAGGGCAGTTAAGGGACTTGAGAGGGGCGCAGTGGAGACATGAAGCTCGAAGTACAGTGACAGTTACAGTTACATCGGCTTTCCAGCAAAGACTACCTCTAGTCCTAGTACCACCGCCTAGACCCAAGTCCAGTTCTGGCCCTAACAATTACTTGTGAGGGGCGGTAGCCACCAGCCGGCTGCCTGCCAACGTGTAGTCCCAGAGCAAAAAGGAGAGCTATTGTGCGACGCCTCCAAAATAGGTCCTAACTGCTTCTAGGGGATAGGGGGTCAAGTGGCGCTTGCCAATCTACTTGACCGCCGTGGTGGAGGGGCCGGCGCCTGAGGGGCAGCCGGACCGTACACCACGGCTCTCCACCCGACCCTATCCTGAGCACGCTCAAACGCCGTGTCCGAAAAAGTCTTCCAATCAGAACGAGTGCCACTAGTTTCGCCTAGCTGCTGAATCAGTAGCTTAAGAAAATAGTGTCGGGAGGAGGCTGGAGGCCGGCCTTGCTGCCGAGCCACATCCATTGTGCAGTCAAAAGTCGTACAAGGAAGACGAGAAGCCGGCATGCGCATCACATGGCCTAGCCACTGCATTGATCGCTTTGCCACAAGGCTCTCAATTGGCTCAGTGTCGCACGCCTGCCGAATATAAGTTAATCTGTGCCGGTCGACCAGGCGCACACCCAGAATGCGACGAAGGCAGTTAGAGTGGGCAACCTCCAATCGAGTCAGTTGTGTTTTAGTAGGGGCCCATGTTTCGCAGCCGTACAGAAAGTGGGGCAGCACGAAAGTGTTGTAAACCCGCATCTTAGACTGCACTTGCATCTTCTTGCTGGCCCAAATCTTATCAAAAGACGCAAACACGCCCAGCGCGCGACCGACACGCACACCGATCTCCTTTTCCACACCACCACTCTGGGTTATCCAACTCCCTAGATACTTAAATGCAGAGACGGTCTTCACTTCACCACCAGTCAGCGCAAACGTGGGCAGATCCGCGACAAAATCTGCTGGCAAAATCATCACTTCTGTCTTGGCGGCGTTGATTTGCATGCCAAAGCTAGAGGACACTTTGTCAAGGATTTTCAGCATAAGCGCCAACTGAGCTGGGTCATGCGAGAACAAACATAAATCGTCGGCATACATCAGCATTACTATGCACTCAACCGACGACGAAAACACAGAGCCGCCGGCTCGGGTCACGACTGACACGCCAGCCCCCTCTGGCATCATGTCTAGCGCCTTTTTAACTATGTGGTCAATAATAACATTGAACAACACAGGAGCAATGACGCACCCTTGTTGCACACCAGACGACACGGGGAATTTGTGCCCGATTTTCCCAGCCAGCCGCACGGCAGCTGCAGTGTTGGTGTGAAGATCCTCCAACAGATCAATAATGTGCGGATAAACACTATATAATCTAAGGACTCTCCACAGTGCCGAACGGTTTATGCAATCGTAAGCTTTAGAATATCGAAGTACAGTCGTATGTAAATGGCTCCTGCGTCGCGTCCCGATTGATTCATGTGGCTTCTGCCTGCTGCTTGCAGCCTGCCTGTTAGCTGCCTGATATACGCACGCAGGAACGCACGCACGCCGCTTAGCTGCAGCACACCGCCTACCTAGCTGCCGCCCCCCAACTGCAGCACAAGCTGATTGTTAACAGCTATTGCAATCAGGCTGAAGCAATCAAGCCCTAGCTCCTTGTAACGACGCTGGCGGGGAGAGGAGGGCGACGATGGCGAACTGAGAGAGGGACGACACCTGCTTCTAGCTAGCTCCTCCCTAAGCTGTACACGTGGACATCTCGATAATCTCTCTCTACTCACTACGTTCATCGATCGGGGACTGCGGCCGCTTCCTGGGACTCTCCAGGTGCACACCCCGCACGTGGACATCAGCGCAATCCCCTGTCGCCAACCATGATCCCTGACCACCACTGCCTATGACCCCCCAGCCAGCCAGTTCACATGCCGTCAGCAGGTCGTGCTGCGACAGTGATGCTGCCATGGCAGAGCCCCGCACAGCAACATCTTGATAGTGGATCTGACTGTCGTGTGTTCCGACACCTGCAAGGCAGCTCTCAGGCTTCTGGCCGCCACCCCCGCCCCGCCCTGCCAGCCAGTTCACGCAATCATGCCTGCGGGTCGTGCGGCCGCGCGGCCGTGCCGGTGCCGGGCAGCCGCACTGTGATCCTGGGCGTGGGTCCTGCGTGTGCTGCCAGGGCGCCTGCAGCCGCACTCGTGCCTCCTCCTGCAAGGGCTGTGTCCTGGGGAGAGGGCGCGGGAGGGGGCACGGAGGGGGGAAAGGGAGGGGCGGCAGGCTCGGGGAGGGAGGGAGCACCACCACCTCGTATCCGGATGCGGAGGCCGCCCGGGGGTTGCAGCGCACCGTCGCTGCCGCTAAAATAGGGAGCTTCGAGGCCACCACCACCTCGATCGTGCGCGTGCGCTCCACCGCCTGCCAGCGGCGCCACGCCCGCCTGGGGGCCACCATGTCGCGCGTGCTGCGCGTCCTCAGCAGCAGCAGCAGCAGCAGCAGCAGCGCCCACAATCCGCCTCAATGTCAGCTTCAGCCGCGGCCGCGATGCACCGTCTGCACCACCGCCGCTGCCGCCACCGTTCCCACCACCCCGCCTGCGCCCGCGCCCGGACGCGCTGCCTCCGCTCTCCCCGCCGCTGCTACCGCTGCTGCTGCTCGCGCCCCCGCCCTCGCCACCGTCGGACTCGTCCATGCGGTCGCTGGCAGCAGAGCCAGCAGGGCGCGGCGGTGCAACAGAGCCCACGACGCGCCAGCGGCTCGGACGCTTCGCAGGCAGCGCCTCTGCGCCACTGCCGCCGCCGCCGCTGCCGTCATCATAGCTGTCGCCCAGAGACCACTGCCGCTGGCGCACGCGCACACGGCCCGAGCGACGCACGCCCCTCCGCAGCGCAGCAGACCGCCTCCGGCCCCCACCGCCACCATGACCGCCGTCCACGTCCATGGCACTACCACTGCCGTCGCCATCCCCATCCCCACTGCCACTGCCACTGCCCCCCCCATTCTCACCACCGCTGCCATCCAAGTCGTCCACAATGAAGTCATCCATCTGCCCGCGTGCCCGCCGACCCTTCTGCCGCTGCCGCCCACTCGCGCGCGGGGGCGTAGCTGCCGGCGCGCGCGTGTGGCTGCGGCCACCCCGCGCGCCCGCTCCGCTGCCGCCGCTCGACGATGTCGACGCCTCTGCCGCTGCGCGCAGCCCCAGGGGGTCGCTCTCCTCGCCATCCTCGGCAGCAGAGCCACCGCCGTCCTCCCAGTTCCCCCCGCGGCGTGTTGCTGGCTGGCGCGCGCGCCGCGCGCGCTCCTGCGCGCCGCGACGCTGCTGCTGCTGCCGCCCGCCCACCGCCTCCTCCATGTCAGCGTCGCCATCACCACAACCGCCGTCATTGTCCCAGTCGCGAACGCGGCCCCTTCCGCCGCGCGCGCCGCTCCCCTCGGCCTCGCCGTCCGTCGCCCCACCCGCCTCCCAGCTGCCGACCTCTTCCTCGTCCTCTTCGTCATCGTCGTCGTGCAGCACGCTCGCGCGCCGCTGCTGCCGCTTACGCTGCGCCTGCGCGGCACACAGGACACGCTTGTCAGCAAATGGCGATGGCCGCCCTACGGGGCTTGAGCTTTAGACTGCACGCCTAGGGTAAGTAGCTCGATTACCATTCAGTACTTTGGTAGCGCATGCGAACCATGTATGGTGACCGAGTTGTTTACCTAGGCACATAGCCTGCGCCGCACACAGCACACGCGTAAGTATCCTAGAGTGACAAAGACAACACGCGTATCATCAGTGGCACAGAGGACATGCGTCTCATGAGAGTGACACAGAGAACACGCCACATCATGAGTGGCACACATAACAAGGGTGTCAGTGCGGCCGCTTCTGCTGAGCCTGCGTCACACACAGAACACGCGTAGGTTGATACCTCATCATGGAGTGCCAGAGAGAACACGCGCATCATCGGCAACACAGAGAACACGCGCCATCAGTGCGTAAAACAGAACACACATGTCATCAGTGACACAGAGAACTGGCGTATCAGTGAGTGACGATGGCCGCCCTACCGTAGCCTCTGTTTCAGGGCTTAGCTAGCTCCTATAGCCTGCGCACCTAGGGTTATAGCGGCGTTACCATTCAGTATCTATGGCAGTGCACGAGTTGTTTACCAAGGCAAGCAGCCTTTCACGCTGTGTAAACCGAGACAGCAGCTGTGGAGCGGCTGTGGAAGGACCGGGGGCAGGGGAGAGGCCGGGGGAAAGGAGGCGGGTGCAGGAGCAGGCAGGCGGCCTGGCTGCAAACCTCTCTCTGCTCTCTCTGTGCTCCCTCTCTTCTACGCCTGTCATCTGTCTCACACTCTATCAGCCCTCTCATCCTCTCTCTCATTCTCTGTGCTCTCTCACTCTTTTCTCTCCCTCTCTGCTATCTCTCTCCTCTCTGCTCCCCTCTCCCCTTTCTGCTCCCCGCTCTGCCTATTTGCATGAGCTCGCGGCGCGTTTTTTGCCTGTGGTGTTCACTTCCTGCTCTCTCATTCGCTCTCCTCTCTCTCACTCTCTCTTCTCTATCTCACTCTGTCTGCTCTCTCTCTCGCTTCTCGCTGCTCTGTCTCTCTCTTCCTCTGTGCATGAGCAGGCGGCGCACCTTGATCTGTGCCGCATCGTGCACACTCCCTGCACCCTCTCATTCTGTCTGCTCTCTCTCACTCTCTGCTCTCTATCTGATCTCCCTCCCTCTGCTCTCTCTCTCTCTGATCTCCACCCCTCCTGTCACTCTGCTCTCTCTCTGCCTCTGTGCATGGGCACGCAGCGCACCTTGACCTGCAACGCGTCCTCGTCTTCCAGCCACGCATCATCGCCGCCCCAACCACCGACGGCGCCACCACTGCCGTCGCCGTCGCCACCGCCAGCCTCCCTGACACCGCCCGATGCGCGCTGCAGGCGGCCGGTCGTCATCGCAGCAGCAGCAGCAGCAGCAGCAGCAGCAGCAGCGTCCGCACCGCCACGGCCGCCGCCGCGTGCAGCCGGCGGCGGCAGCGGCGGCGGCGGCATTGCGCCAGCGCCAGCGCCAGGGCTGCTGCTGCCGCGCCTGCGCTTGTGGGCGCTAGCACAGGCGCTCGCGCTGGGTACAGAGCTGCCGCCCCTGCACCTCGCGCGCTGCTGCGCGGCACTGGCGCTGGCGCCGGCGGTGGCGGTGGGGCCATGTGGTACGCGTGGCGCAGGCAGCAGCGTGCGGTGCGGGGACTCCCCAGTGCTGTCGTCGAGCGCGCGGCGCTTGCGGCTGCCTGTGTGTGTGTATGTGTGCATGTGCGTGTGTGTGTGTGTGTGATTGCGTGCGTGTGTGTGTGTACACGTGTGCGTGCGTGTGTTTGTGTTTGTGTGTGCTGTACTGTACGTGTGCGTGTGTGTGTACGTGTGTGCGTGTGTGTGTGTGTGTGCGTGTGCATGTGTGTGCACGCGCGTGTGTGTGTGTGTGTGTGTGTGTGTGTGCGTGTGTGCATGTGTCAGCAGGCTCAGAGCAGAGCACTGAGCTGAGTCCGGTCCTTGGAGTAAGGTAGAGCTCCGATCTGTGTGTATGTGTGCGTGTGTGTGCGTGTGAGTGTGAGTTTGAGTGTGTGCACGTGTGTGTGTGTATACGTGTGTGTGTGTGTGTGTGTGTGTCGGAAAGCTCAGAGCGCCGAGCGGAGTCAGGTCCTCGGAGAAAATGAGAGCTCCGATATGTGTGTGCGCGCGCATGTGTGTGTGTGTGCGTGCAGCCCACCCGCACCGCTGCCGCCCCCCGCGCCGCTGCCCACGCCCGTCGCGCTGTCCTCGCCACCGCCAACGCGCCCGTGCGCCGACGTGCGCACGTGTGGGCGCTGCTGCTGCTGCCCAGATGGCGCGCCGCCGCCGCCGCTGCCGCCGCCGCTGTGCTGGCCCCCTTTCGCCGCCGCCGCCGCTGCTGCCGCAGCTGCCGCGACCGCAGCCGCCTGCTGCTCCCTGTGCCTGAGCGGCTTGGGCAGGGACGCGGCTGCGCGCAGCAGCTTGGTGAACTGTAGGGCAGCGTGCCACATGACGTGCTGCGTGTGGTGGGTGTGTTGGGTGGGTGGGGTGTGTTGGGTGTGTGGGTGGGGAGGATGCCTCAGTGGTGCCTCCGTGGCTGGCATGAATAGCCAGCCACGCCAGCCGTGCCTCCTCATCTTCACTTACCATGGCACGCGTGAGGGAACATTGGGAGTTGTGTACTAATTTTAGTTCAGGGCACAAGCATCCCAACATTAATCGCACCTTGAACGATGGGGCTTCACATGCAACACCCCCTCCCCACACGTCCCCACACCCCAGCCTTTACAGCTCCACCTGAACGATAGGAGGTTCAGTTCACAGCACACAACCTACCTTCAATGATGGGAAGCGCATCCGCTTGACATGCAACAGCCTCCTCAACCCCTGTTCCATGACACAACATTCAAGGCCTGGACACCCCACCCCCTCGGGGCTGACCAGTCCTTGGAACCTCCTAAACTTCACACTTTCAGGTCACCTCTTGACCAGCCCCCATGTCCCCTCCGATACACACTGATCAGTAGCCTCTGCTGCCGCTACGGTGGAGGTCTAGGGGACACGACCCCGCGGGCTTGTGAACCCCGGCCATGGTCCCACGGGGAGGAGTCAGATCTGGGGGCCGAGTGCCCTGTGTAGGTCCAGCCCCGACCCAATAGCCCCCCACCACCAGTAGCCATCCACCCGTCTGTAGCGCTCGGGCGTTATACGCCGAGCAAGGTTGAATACGCTGCCGGTAGGTGCGTCATACACGACTGTAAAATCCATCATCATCGCACCTTGAACGATGGGAAGCGCATGCGCGGCTTCACATGCAACAGCTCCTCAACCTCCCATGCGGTCAACTGCAGGCGCAGGTTGTGGCGGTGCAGCATCTGCACGCCGAGTGTGTGTGTGTGTGTGTGTGCGTGTGTGTGTGTTGATGAGGAGAGTTCTCACTGCGCAGGCAAAGGGTGATTATAGTTCATTTTTGGGGGGCGGTTTCAGGGTTTAGGGTGCCGGGTTCTACGGTGTAGGGTTGACCTCCCATGCGGGCAGCTGCAGGCGCAGGTTGTGGCCGGTGCAGCATCTGCGTGCAGGGTGTTGGGGGTTCGGGGTTTTAGGGCGTAGGGTGTAGGAGTGTGGGTGTAGGGGTGTAGGGGTTCGGTTCATGCTTTTAGGGTGTAGGGGCCTCCTCCCATGCGGGGCCAGCTGCAGGCGAAGTGTGGGGCGGTGCAGTATCTGCGTGTGGGGTGTTGGGTTTTAGGGTTTAGGGTTAGGGGGTTTAGGGTGAAGGGTTGACCTCCCATGCGGTCAGCTGCAGACGCAGGTTGTGCCGGTGCAGCATCTGCACGCCCAGTGTGTGTGTGTGTGTGTGTGTGTGCATGTGTGTGCGTGTGTGTGCGTGTGTATGCGTGTGTTCGTGCGTGTAAGTGTGTGTGTGTGTGTGTGTGTGTTGATGAAGAGAGTTCTCAGTGCGCGGGCAAAGGGTTATTAGAGTTCAGGTTTTTGGGGCAGTTTCAGGGTTTAGGGTGTAGGGTTTTAGGGTGTAGGGTTGACCTCCCATGTGGGCAGCTGCAGACGCGGGGGTGGCGGTGGAGCATCTGCACACACAGGGGGGCAGTGTTGTTGATGAGAGTGACAGGGACGGAGAGAGAGGGGGAGAGGGATATAGGGAGAGATGTTGAAAAGGGGAGAGAGGGAGAGAAAGAGAGGGAGAGAAACAAAGAGAGAGAGCAACAGAGAAAGAGAGAGAGAGGACAGAGAGAGAGGAGGGGAGGAGAGAGAGAGGAGAGACCCCCCCACCCACTCGCACCTGGCACCCCACCGCGAGGCTGTCCTCATGCGCCAGCACCGCATACGGCCAGCCGCCCGGCACCACACACCCCATCCCTGGGGTGAGCTCCAGCTTCAGTGCACCGGTGCAGCCGTCGAGGAGCAGG
>VFSX01000112.1:275000-322500 GCA_016618255.1 Chlamydomonas sp. UWO 241
TGCACCCCCTCCCCCCTATCATCATGAGTTTCACAGTCGGTGTGGCACCAAACATGATGTACACACGACCAGTCTCCGGGGCCGCCCATGCCCACTCACCCCTGGTGGCACAAATGCAGGGCCGGCCTCATCGCCCATGTCGCCCTTCCCCCTATCATCAAATGAATTTCGCAGCCGGTGTGGCTCCCCGCAGGATGTGTATACGAGCAGTGCCCATGCCCGACGCACCCCTGGTGCACAAACACAGAGTCGGCCTCGTCATCTATGTCGCACCCCTCCCCCCCAGCTTCTAGCTAGTACTTGACACCCCACCCCCCAGCTGGGTAAGGTTCTGCAGCTGTCTGCCCCTTGTTCACCCTTAGTGCACAAACACAGAGCGAGCCGCATCTCCCACGTCGCACCCCTGCCCCCCCTAGCTTCTAGCTAGTATGTGCGCCCCCCAGCTGGGTAGGGTTCTGCGGCTTTCTGCCCCTTGCTCACCCCTGGTGCACAAACGCAGAGTCGGCCTCATCGCCCATGTCGCCCCTCCCCCCTCCTTATCAGAATGGATGCCATTGCCGGTGTGTCACCCCACAGGATGTGTATACGAGCAGTGCCCATGCCCCACCCACCCTTGGTGCAAAAACGCAGAGTCGGCCTCGTCATCCATGTCGCACCCCTCCCCCCCCAGCTTCTAGCTAGTACTTGCGCCCCACCCCCACAGTTGTGTAGGGTTCTGCGGCTGTCTGCCCCTTTCTCCCCCCTGGGACACAAACGCATAGTCTGCCTCGTCACCCATGTCGCTCTCACCATCGCCGCAGCGGCTGCACCCCCTCCCCCTATCATCGAATGGATTTTACTGCCGGTGTGGCATCCCACATGATGTATATGCGCGCAGTGCCCATGCCTCCACGCACCCCTGGTGCACAAACGCAGAGTCGGCCTCGTCATCCATGTCTCCCGCGTCGTCGTCGCCGCGGCTGCTGCTGTTTGACACGCGCGCAGCGATCTCGCTCCCTCCCTGGAGCTGCCCAGCATGAGGCAGACCGCCGATGCCGCCAAGGGCGCCGGCCACGCCTGCCTGCAGCAGCAGCGCCTCGGGTGGCGGGGCGACTTGGCGGTCGCGCCAGTACAGGCACCTGCACACTTGTGCATGCGCGCGCGCACGTGGTTATGCCCAGGCACCCCGCCTGTAGGGCTCACTCAAACAAGGCAATGTTTATATGGGAAAAGGAGTTTTTTTTTCTGGACGCCTGGCTGCAGCAGCATAGCCTTGGGTGGCGGGGCCACCAGTGATGTCCTTAGCGCCCCCGCAGCCCCCGCTGCGGGGGCAAATCGGGAAATTTGGGGGGAAACTGCGAGGGCGAATCGCGGGAATGTCGGTTCGCAAAAAAAAACGCCTCCTGCGGGGGCAATTCGGCGTTTCCCCTGCAATGTTGCGGGGGCAAACAGGACATTTTCGGTTTCCTTAAGGACACCACTGGGGACCACCTGTCCATCGCGGCAGTAGAGGCACCTGCACACATGTGCATGCGCGTGCGCACGTGGTTATAGAAAACTCACTGAAACAAGGAACTGTTTATCTGGGAAAAGGAGTCCTTCTGGACGCTTGGCTGCAGCAGCATCGCCGCAGGTGGCGGGGCCACCTGCCAGTCGCGGCAGTACAAGCACCTGCACACATGTGCATGCGCGCGCATGTGGTTATGACCAGGCACTGTTTATCTGGGAAAAGGAGTCCTTCTGGACGCTTGGCTGCAGCAGCATCGCCGCAGGTGGCGGGGCCACCTGCCAGCCGCGGCAGTAAAGGCACCTGCACACATGTGCATGCGCGCGCATGTGGTTATGACCAGGCACTGTTTATCTGGGGAAATGAGTCCTTCTGGACGCTTGGCTGCAGCAGCATCGCCGCAGGTGGCAGGGCCACCTGCCAGTCGCGGCAGTACAGGCACCTGCACACATGTGCATGCGCGCGCATGTGGTTATGACCAGGCACTGTTTATCTGGGAAAAGGAGTCCTTCTGGACGCTTGGCTGCAGCAGCATCGCCGCAGGTGGCGGGGCCACCTGCCAGTCGCGGCAGTACAGGCACCTGCACACATGTGCATGCGCACGCATGTGGTTATGACTAGGCACTGTTTATCTGGGAAAAGGAGTCCTTCTGTACGCTTGGCTGCAGCAGCATCGCCGCAGGTGGCGGGGCCACCTGCCAGTCGCGGCAGTACAGGCACCCGCACACATGTGCATGCGCGCGCATGTGGTTATGACAAGGCACTGTTTATCTGGGAAAAGGGGCCCCAATGAGCACCTGGCTGCAGCAGCAGCGCCTCGGGTGGTGGTGCCACATGCCGGTCGCGCCAGTAGAGGCACCTGCACACATGTGCATGCGCGCACACGTGGTTATGATCAGGCATTGTTTATCTGGGCAAAGGGGCCCCAATGAGCGCCTGGCTGCAGCAGCAGTGCTGCTGGTTGCGGGGCGACTTGGCGGTCGCGCCAGTAGAGGCACCTGTACACATGTGCATGCGCGCGCACGTGGTTATGCTCAGCCAACCCGCCTGTAGGGCTCATTAAAACAAGGCAATGCTCAAAAGGGCACAGGAGTCTTGATGGAAGTCTGTTTGACTTAGGCCCCCCGCCGATCGGACTCGCTCAAACAGGGCGATGCTCAAAAGGACACATCCGAGCCCCGAATCCCAGTCGGGGCTCGAGCAGCAGAAGCGCTGTGTGTCAGCGCGAGGCAGGCAGGCAGGCAGGCTGGCTGGCTGGCAGGCAGGCAGCAGGGGTGTACCCGGAGGCATGCCGCTCAACGGTTTTCCAGGAGAGGGCCCCCCCGACTCATCGGCTCGCAAGGAGAGGGCCTCATAGACTCATCGGCTTGCCTATTTTTTCCGGGGGCTGCGCCCCCCAACCCCTGCTGTTCGCAGTGCTCTGTTTCTGAGTTACGGTATCTCACGCAAGCGGGGCAGCAAGGGGGCTGAAGCAAACACACATCCAGAAGACAAACAGCCCGCAACAGCTCATGTGCGCGGCGCGGGCGTGCATGTAGCGCATAGCGGGACCACTGCCTCAGCGTCCACCGCGGCCCCGTCGCCTGCCACGCCCCCTCCCCCCCTCTCCCCCTTCCCCCTTACTCCCCATACCCATCACCCACATCCAGGTACAATTATACACCAACACAGGCGTCCGACATCATGACACATCGACCACCCACCACCCACCACTGCCTCAGCGTCCAGCGCGGCCCCGTCGCCTGCCGCGCCACGTCCAGCGTCTGCACGTCCTTGTCACTGATCGACAGCGCCTTGCCAAGCGCAGTCAGCTCAAGGGTTAGCAGCCCACCAAAAGAGCCAGGGGGAGCCAATGCTGCGCCTCCGCCTCCCCCGCCCCCGGCGCCTGTGCTGCTGCTGCTTATAATTGCCGTGGGGAGCTGCAGCCCCGTGCGCGACACCCACTCTGGCGTGAGCTCGTCCTCGCGAATGGTCTGCACTACCTGCCGTGTGTGTGCATGTGCGTGCGCGTGTGCGTCAGGGGTTTCTTTGGGAGCTGCCAGGCTGTCGGGTTTTCCTGCGGTGTGTGTGCATGTGCGTGTGCGTCAGGGTTTTCCTTGGGAGCTGCCAGGCTGTCAGGTTTTCCTGGAGAGGGCCTCCTGGACTCTCCGGGTTTATGGCAGAGCTCCCCGTGCGCTCTCCAGGCTGGCATATTTCCCCCTGCTTCTTCTCCAGCTTTTCCGAAGTCGCCCCTAGCTCCCCATCGGCAAACCGCCCTTTGGGCTGTCTCCTCATCGTAGTCCGATCGGCTAGCTAGGAAACCCCTGGTGTGCGTGCGTGCGTGCATGTGTGCGTGCGTGCATGTGTGTAAGTGTGTGTGTGTGTGTGTGTGTGTGTGAGGATGTGGTGGAAGGCCGGTTTGTGAGCAAGAGTGGCATTGGAATCTCGTATCGATACCCCCCCCCCCCTCGGCTCCCCCCTCCCCCTCCCCCCATCATGCTCCTCCCTCCTCCCACACGGCACACACCCCACGGCACCACACCACAGCACACCCGCCTGGCACGTGTCGGGCAGGTAGCCCGGGAATGAGAGGATCTTGTGGTGCAGCTGGCGGAAGTCGACAAAGCTGTCTGCACGCATGCGTGGGGCGGGCGCGGGTGTGGTTGAGGGGTGTGTGTGTGTGTGTGTGCACGTGTGACCGTGTCCGTGCGTGTGCGTGTGTGTGAGAGGATATGGGGGGGGGGGAGGGGTAGGCAGGGGCATTCAATGATTGACTGCCGTGGCGTGGCGCAAGGGAGGGCGGCGGAGCGGACACCCGCAGGGCCGGGGCCGGACGCAGGGGAGTTCACAACCCCACTGCAGCTGCTGTAAATGAGGTCTGCACCCCGTCTGCACCCCGTCTGCACCCCGCCATGCGTAGCAGCCGTGTTCAGGAGGGGGCATGCGGTGTCGCATGCATGCCATGCACTCACCATCCTGCGGAGCCCCATGCAGGAGCGGCCAGTCACCCAGCGGGCTGGGGCTGGCGCCACGAGCTGGGGCTGCCCTTGGGCCGGACTCCAGCGCCATTAGTGGAATGCTACCTCTGCATTATATTGGTCCTCGCGTAGGGCCCCCTGCTTGATAGGGTTTCTTGGATTCTTGGATTTGAAACCAGGTTCCAGAAGGAGTTGCAGGGAGTGCCCGGCGACCCGGTCTCTGTGGGCAGTTGGCGTGGGCTTGGATGCGCGTCAAAAGTGAAAAAAGCGTGGCACACACACATGTTGCATTCCTTGAGATCGGTCGATTGCTTTGGTTGCACAGGTATTAACATCCACGCACGACGAAAAATCGACATGCGGGCGCGGCTGCCGCAGCCTGCTGAAGAGACGTGAGCAGGGCCGCCCTGGACGTGAGTGAACAGCATGTCTGTCGCAGCCTGTCCTGCGTGCAATGCCATGCTCACGACTATGCACACGAGTCTGTCAAGGACAGAGGAGTCGTGGTGCATGCATAGACAGATGCGTGCCACCTCCCCCCCATCCCATCCGCATCCCATGGACCACTCCCGCCCATCCCGCTGTGCACTCGCTGTGCCCCCATGGCCTGCACGCAAGCAGCCACGCCATGTACCATGCCACCAGCCACCACTCAAACGTCTTCATGCGTGCACAGGCCGGCTGCTGCCGTTGCCACCCCCATGCAGGCCCATGTGCATGCAGGCAGGCCATGCGTCACGTGTCATGCATCTCTCGCCCACCGCTCAACGCTGCATGTTTCCCCTCCACCTGCATGCACGTAATTTCACCACGCACGATGCCTCCGCTCGCGCGCCGGGATGTGAGGTGCCTGGTGCGCAAGCCCCAGGTGCGCAAGCTCGGCGCGAGCGCCCGCCCGAGCCAGCAGAAGCAGGCTCTCGACAAGATCCTCAATTTGTGTTGGGATGTGGATGCGGATAATTTAATTGCTATTGGTTCTGCTGGCGCTATCCCGGCACTGGTGCAGCTGCTGGGGGCTGGATCTAAATCCGACGTGCAGCGGAATTCAACAGCCGCGCTGGCAAAGCTCGCTCATCACGCTGCCAACCAGGTCACCATCGCCGCTGCCGGTGCCATCCCTCCCCTGGTGCAGCTGCTGGGGCTCGACTCTACTGCTGACGTGCACGTGAATGCAGCAGCAACGCTGGCCACCCTCGCTGACAATGCTGCCAACGCGGTCACCATCGCTGCTGCCGGCGCCATCCCTCCTCTAGTGCAGCTGCTAGGGCCCGGCTTTACAGCTGACGTGCAACATACTGCATCAGCAATTCTGGCGCGCCTCGCTCAGAACGCCGACAGCCATGACACCATCGCTGCTGCTGGCGCCATCCCTCCCCTAGTGCAGCTGCTTGGGACCGGCTCTACAGCTGATGTGAAACGCGCTGCAGCAACAGTGCTGTGGTTGCTCGCTAAGAATGCTGACAACCAGGTCACCATCGCCGCTGCCGGTGCCATCCCTCCTCTGGTGCAGCTGCTGGGGCTCGGCTCTTCAGCTGATGTGCAGTGCGTTGCAGCAGGCGCACTGGCGAACCTCGCTCTGAACATCGACAACGCAGTCACCATCGCTGCTGTTGGTGCCATCCCTCTACTAGTGCAGCTGCTGGGGCCTAGTTGTACAGCTGGCATGCAGCTGAATGCAGCAGCAGTGCTGGGGTCTCTCGCTCAGAACGCTTACAACCAGGTCACCATCGCTGCTGCCGGCGCCATCCCTCTGCTGGCACAGCTTGTGCGGCCTGGATCTACGGCTGACGAGGGCGTGCAAGCCATGGCAGCAGCAGTACTGGCGGCTCTTCGTGACGGCAACGCCTAGAACCACGCTGCCATTGATTGATGCTGTGGCATCAGCATGTCATGGGATCCCCTAATGTAATGTTGACGTCGTAGAGATAAAGGGCTGTACTAGCTATAGCGTCGCGGTTGTAGGCGGCAAATGGGCGCGGCTGGTTTGCGTCTCAGCACACACAATCTGCCCCTACAGCATACAAGCAGCTTACTTTAGGCATAGCATGACGTGAGGCGCCCCCTCCCCCTCCCCCTACTGGCGCGCGCGCATGCAAGCAGCGCAATCCAGAGTCACATTAGCATTCTGAATGTGATGGCATCCTTAATGCAGTGGTTTGAAGGCTATGGAAGCAGCCACGAAGAGCAGGGCGTAGATAGTTTCTGTTGCCAACAACAAACCTACCTTTCTTTGTTCGCTGCGCTGCGCCCTGTCGCTGCCACAACACCCACAGTAGCGCTAGGTGGCATGTTGTGTGCCAACACCCCGATCCTCACAGTGTGCCCACCACACTCCTTATTGGACGCGTGCCAGTTGACCTTGATGCGGCCCAGAGTGTCGCTTTGATGATTTGCCCACCGCGTCGTCACCTCCCCCTCTCCCCTCAGGCTCCGCAGCTTCCAAAGTCTCTTGTGAGGTGTGACCCGTTTGGGCAGAGATGCGCACGCGATCATGCTCCAACTTCAGTGTGCCTACCACCTAACTAGGGGGCGTGTGTGATGTGGTCAGCTCCAGCATGTCGCGGCAAACAGATGTGACACTACCTGGCCGTGTGCCGTGTGGTGGTGTGGTGTGTGAGTAAGCCGCTTGTGCCTCACCATAACCAACACACCAGCCGTGTTCCTACGCACACAATGGGGTGGTGGGGGGAGAATGTGTCTGCGTGTGTGTGTTTGTGTGTCTCGCTTGCAATGATACTCATTGATGACCAACGGCCGTACGCTCAGGGTGGGGCCCATGCATGTGCAGCTTGGGCAGTGGGAGGAGATGCAAGTGTTGGGCGGCTGTGCAACGCGCGGGGCGTGTCACGACAGGGAAGCAGAAGGCATCCGCTGCCATGAACTAGAAGGGGGGCCGGGGGGGAGGGCATCCAAGGAGGTTGCGCGCACGTTCTCAGCGAAGCTCAGCTCTGTGTCAACATCATGCAGCTCGAACCCTGCCTCGCTAGCTGAGCCGCCAGTGGGACCTCAAACGGTTCATGGGGGGGATCCGGGTCATGTCACAAGTTCGACATTTCCACAAACGACGGTAAAATATATCATAATCAATCATCAGGCCCAGCCACCCAGCAGTGGAGGCTGCCCTGTGCCTCCACCCTCATACATACACATGTTGCTAGGTTGTTGTTGTTGTTGTTGATTACCGTTCCCACTCCGCCCGCCCCCTCATCTTTCGTCGCACACGACACGAAAACTGTACGAAAAGAGAAAAAAAATTGTGAGCGGGTGTGTACTGGGTGTGTACGCACATCCGTAATGGTAGCATGTATCTCTTGGGGCAAAAATAAGGCACTCGAAGTCATGGCTGCAGACATGTGTGGTCGGTCGTCAATACAGACAAGTGTATTTGCTGTGGGCACAAACACAGATGCCACAGTCAGTCAGCTACTTTCATGCGTGTGAGCCCACTACCTAGCATGCGTGTGAGCCCACCCACTAACCCTCGGGCAAAACCGTCGCGCCGCTGAAGCACCCCATCAGGCCGCCGCCCTTGCCCCTTGGCGGCTGCCACTCTGCTGGTGCGACCTTGTCCGCAGCCACCCCCACCGGCGGTGTGCGCCTCCTGGCTACGACCAATGCCTTGTCGTCAGCCTTGGCTGAGCTAGTCGACTGCTTGCTTGCGGCAGGCGGCTGCACCGGTACCGGCGCAGACGCCGACGCGCATGCCGACTGGCCAGACAAGCACGCCGGGCACACCCACAGCACGCGCTGCTCCTGCGCCTTGCTCGTTGGCTTCTCCAACTCGATCATTGTGAGCCCGCCCCACGTGTTGGCCGTGTCGACTGTGCGCAGGAACGCCTTGAGCTCGCGCAGGCTCGCGCCCACCTGGCCTGTCGGTGTCGTCTCGTCTGGTGTGAACGGTGCGTCATCGCGGTCGTCGCCTTCCCCGTCCTCGCTCGACTCATCCTCATCCGAGTGCTCGCTGTCAGCCGAGTGCCCGTCGTCGATGACCACGCTCCTGCTGCTCTTGGCCCGCAATAGCAGGGATGCGCTATTTTGACGCGAGGCCCCGGCCTTGTCGAGCTCCATCTCCACCACTGCAAAGTCTGCGGCCGTGCTCTTGCTCTGTGTGTGTGTGTGTGTGCGAGAGTGAGTTTGTTTGTGTGTGGTCGAGAAAGGGTGGGATGGCGACAGCTGCTGAGCGACGATACACAACGCAGACAACCCATCCCAGGTCTCGATGCAGATAAAAATACTTTGCAAAATATTTGCACACGAATGCTAAGCGCCCCTCCCTCCCTCGCTCCCCGCATGTTCGCTGCGCTCACACCTGAATGCAGTCCATGATGCCCTTGACCTCGTCGAGCATGTCGGCCGGAATGGCGGGCACAAAAGGGAAGAAGAGCCGCCCGATGCCAGCTGCGACATTGTAGATGTTAACCACCGCAAAGCCAATTTGCATGGCGGGAAGCAGCTTCACCGCGGCCGTTGAAGCCATCTCGATCGTGTAGCCCGGCGCCTGCGGATGTGGGCGTGTTACAGGTTTTCCTGGCACGCTCTTGAATGTAGGGCTCGTAGGGCCTGTAGAGTTCAAGACATGCCTGGTCGTTGGATTGGAGGGCATGCAAGGGGGCACACAAAGGGGGACACGCAAGCACGCGCGCACCTGCGGCTCGAAGCAGCACTCGCACTTGAGGTGCAGCCGGAACACCTGCGCGTTGATGGTGGCGGCGAGTATATCAACAGCGATGGTGGAGGCGTAATGCTCAGAGCGTGTCATCATCAAGCCGGCCACGACAAGCGTGCCTTCTCAGTCCAATATCACGGCTGGGCAATCCAATGGAGTCAACTGTTTGTGTGCGTGCAAGGCTCGCCGACTCTGGCCTTTCCAAAGGAGCCTCGGGGCTTCCCCGGAAAGGGATGCCGCACCTGCTTGGTGAACTTCTCGACGAGCGACTTGAACGGGCGTGGCTGGCTGTATGCGTACTGCAGTGCAGACACCCACGTGCCGAGCGCTTGCACCGACTTGGTCTTGCCGGGGCCCATCATGTCAGCCGGCGTCACGTCGGGCACGATGACGAACGATGATGGGCACGAGAACTTGGCGACCTGCGGCCATGTGCGTGGGAGAGGGCATGTGGCACGCGTGGGAACGACTTACTCGTTTGCCTGGAGCGGGCCAGCCAGTGGCAACACAGGAAAATGACTATGCCATGTAGGGTGACATAGGGGTGGTGGTGGTGCTAGGATGTACACGCTGTAAGTTTTTAGGCGAATTATGTGTGTGCACCCGCCGTATTGCACGCACCTGTACCACCACCTCGCGCACACGCTGAAACTCCAGTCCTATGTTCTGGAAGCCCTCGCGCATGTGCTTGGGTAGGTCGGACAGCGCAATCGTGCGCTTCTCGATCTCGATCGTCTTGCAAAGGATGGTGTCGACCTTGCCGTGCATCGTCTTGATCTCATTCCGCACACCGGCAAATGCCTGCGGAGGGGAGGAGAGGGGCAAACACTGGTTTAATATGATTGTGTGCGATGAGCACGACGGGTGCCCAGATGGGAACTTGGCCCTCACCTTGGCCTCAAGAGAGCCAGTGCAGGGTGACTGAAAGTCTCTCACCTACCTTGGCGTCCATGGTCACATTGTTGCCGCCGCCCTTGAGGAAAGCGTGGCTGGCCACCGACGCGATGTTGTACCGCTTCTTGGGGTTGATCTGCACACATTTGTTGGTGAGTTGATGCATTGTGTCATGCGGACTGTATAGGCCCAACCCTTGCTTGAAAGCCCCCCTTCACCCTCTCCCCTCCCATGCACGCCACCTGCAGCATCTTGCTCAGCAGCTCGCAGCCTTGCAGCGCCGTCTTGTTTGTGTTGACTGCAATCACACTCTCGATGCGCTGGTTGATGCGCTCTTGCGACAGCGCCTGCCAGTGCACCAGGTTGTCCTCGGGCACCTGGTGTGTCGCAAGGTGTTTCCAGCGTACATGATGGGGTCAGAGGCATGGTCAGAGACATGGTCAGAGGAATGGTCAAGAACATGGGCATGAACGAGAGAGGGATCTGAGAGAGAGCGACCAATGACTGCAACCAAAACCGGCAGTGGGACCTGCTAGATCCACGGAGGACTCATTATGGACAAGTTCTGCGTGCATACCCCGCTATTTGTTGGCTTTACAAGATATTCAAGCATGCTGTCAGAGGGGATAGGGCAAGAAAACAAGCTGGATGCATCCATTAACGTATGTTTTGCATACTACACTTAAGAAGAGCGCCCTTCAAAAGTATGTTGCTGCAACAACGGTGAGAAGACCGGCCTTGCTTACCCACCTTCTTTCCCCAAGCGGTGCCAAATAGTTCACCCACCAACAGCCAACAGCCTGTGTGCACCCACTCACCCACCTTCTCGCTCCACGCGGTACCAAACAGATCAGAGATGAGGTCGCTCTGAGTGAGCAGCTGGTACAGGATGGTTCCCAGCGCCCAGATGTCCATCGATGGGTCTGACGTGAGGCCAGGCTTGGTGCCGAGCATGAACGACGCCACCTCGGGGCTGCACACGTCAATCGTGGTGTTGCCCACGTCGCGGTCCCCTGTCTTGCGTGTCGAGTCAAAGTCGATGAGGCGGTACTTGCCGTCGTAGAATCGCACCAGGTTGTTGGTCTTTAAATCGTGGTGCACGTAGCCCTAGGCACGGGAGTGGTCACGCGTGAAGCCCATTGTGTGCGTGTTCTCATGTGTGCACACGTGTGTGAGTGTGTGTGTGTGTGTGTATGTTTGTGTGTTTTTGCGCATGTGTGTGGGGGCCCCCCTTTCCGCACATGCACTCCCAGTGCGTGCGTCCCTTTCCACATGTGCACACTCCTTTGCTGCCCAACAGCCTCTTTACCTTGCCGTGCAGGTGCAGCAGCGCCGCGGTGATGCACTCGAAGATGTAGCGGATCTGGTTCTCTGCAAGCGCGCGGTGCCCGTGCTCCGACAAGAAGTCGAACAGGCTGCGGCAGGTGGGTGCAAGGGTGGGCGTATTCGATTATATATGTAGCAACTGGGTGCATGTGTGTTTGTGTCTGCCTTTGCTGTCAACTTCGGGCCTTGTGTGTTAATTCATGGTTTCTAAAGACCCGTTGGGTTATACTTTCAACAACGACGATGCAACGGTCGCCCCAACTCTCCCCATGTCACCCTGCAAAGGGTTCCCTTGGGGTCACTCATGACATCTTGGTGTGTGTGGCGGTGTGCCTGAAGGCTGACGCTCGGCTCTCATCCATGTTTGTCTTCCGAGTAAATCGGGATGAATCCTGTATGTGCGTACACGCGCGTATCGGTGCATGCGTGGGTATGGCCGAGACTCACCTCTGCTCCCCTCCGTACGTAACCATCGCGAACGGGCAGTCGGGAAACTTGTCGCGGTCATCGAACAGGAAGACGTCGTGGTCGTTGGATGGGACTGTCGCACAGTAGGAACTGCTCAAGTCGCGCAACACGCTGGCGCTGTGGTCGCGCATGCCCCTGCAGTCACCACATGCAGTGTTTGTAAGTGTGATATTGACTACATTGACTCGTGATGAAGGGCCATTTCGGCTGCAATTGAGTGGGTCTCCTAGCCGCATTGGCGAACGATGCCCGAACCTGCCTCAAATGTTGCTGCCCCCTCCCCATCCTTCCCCCCTCCTCATTCTTCCCCCACGTGGGAGGTTTATCCGTATGTCATACGTGCAACACCTAGCGTTGTGAATTTGGTCAACATTTGAATACCCCCCCCCACACCCCAAAACACATGGATTGCACCCTTATCTTGCATGGGACAAAACAAGCTGATCCTTCTGTAAGGATCATAGCCAATCTCACCTCTCTTTGTGGAACTTGATGGCGACTTGCAGCCCCAGCTTCACGTGGCGCGCCATCATGACGGTCCCTGAGCCTCCCCTCTTCACCTCCGCCTGCATGTTGATCTCGAAGACCTCGCGGTACTGTGCAGCAACACATGAGCACGCGTGCGTGTGGATGGAGTGAGCTACGTGGGGTGTGAGATTACATGCACAAGCCCTGTCTGTTATTGCTCTAGGAGGTACAACATGTAGCGGGGTGTGGCAGGAGGCATAATGATGTGGCATGAAAGGCAGCCATGCCTCTCCACCTGAGCTCCAAGGTTGTTGCGCATCGGCAAAGCTGAAGGACTGCCCCTTGGACAACCCGCAGCCCTCTCCACCTCACCGTGACTGTACCCTGCAGTGCCTTGACCAGGCAGTCCACGGCCTTGGAGTTGCTTGCGTACTGCATCGCCGTCTTGCCGCTCTTGTCCTTTGCGTTCACCTGCACGCGGTGTAGCCGGGGCGCTTTGCGAATGGACGCTTTCGGTTTGGCACAACCGTTGTGAATCAACGCTTTTTGGGGCTACCGCTTTTTGGGGCCAGCTTGGATAGTGGAGAGCATCGGTCGTAATACCGTCATATTGAAAGGAGCCGTGCATGTCGTGGAGGAACCATAGCTGCTCCACCCAGCCTAGCCAGTCCAACCAAGGCTTGTCCCCAAAATGGGTGCACCAAATAGCACAGCTGGTTGATGATGATGAACGTGTGAAGGCATACGAGGCCTAGGCGCCGGCCTTCACGCTTTACCCAGGTCCGGCTGGTATTCTCAGCTGCCTCACGTTGTGTTGGTGGTACCACTGTCAAGGGATGCACCGAATGCGAACGGGGCACACATATTTGCAAAGAAACACCGACGCACTTGTGCATTGCGCTTGAGCAGCAGCTCCATGACGGTGACGTTGCCAACGGACGCGGCGAGCATAAGCAGCGTGCGGCCCTGATAGTTGCGGACGGTAACGTCGGCGCCGTGATCCAACAACATGCGCGTTGCCTCGGTGTGGCTGCGACGGCATGGTTGAAGGGATGAAGGAAGTCAGGGTTTACGGTATGGGCAAAAATTTTTGCATCTGGTGGTCATCCATCAGTGCCTCCCTGCATGTTGGGGTTGGGGTTGAGGAGGAGTGGTGCTAAGGTTAAGGGGTGACGCTACTTATGCAACTAATTGAAAAGTCAGAAAGGTTGAAGTATAGGAAGATAACTCAACTTGAACGTCCTCCCTTGCTCCCGCACACCCCACTAATTTGAACATAGTATCGCTCATCTGCCCCTCATCACTTGAACACCACTGCCCTCGAACCCACCTGTTGAGCACAGTGAAGAGCAGCGGGAAGGACCCGAACGCGGTGCTGCAGTTGACGTCAGCATCCTCCGCAATGAGCATGCGGAGGCCCTCAGTCCAGCCTGCAAACGCGGCCTTGTGCAGCGGTGTCCAACCGTCGACGTCCAGCTGATCCTGTTGATTTAGGGTTTTGAGGGTTTGTAAAGCGGTGCAATTCTCAACGTCAGCGCGTTTGTGCCCAGCTGCATCTACTGTGGATGTTGTTGCTGTAGGATTATGGTTGATTTGGAGTTAGCCAGACGGATACTGCCTGCTCAATCTCTCACGCTTGGAAGTCGTGCTACGCTTTGGTGTGCACACCAAGCCCCCAAAATGAAGATGAGCATGGACACACGGCGCAACCAATATGTGGCAACACACGCAGCACGCACCACAGTAGCACCTCGTGCCAGCAGCATCGCCAGCAGTGCCGAGTTCTTGCAGCACGTGACAAAGTGCATCGGGTACATCTGCGGGCACGTGGGCATAGCGGGTGCTCAGGCAATCACACAGCCTCTCAGGCTGGCTGGCTGGCAAGTGAGGTTTACCAAAGGTTGGAAACCACACTCGCCCCACTCACCAAGCTCTTGTGGTCCCACGGCGGCACATCCCCCGTGTTGCTCTGCAACTCCTCCATGTACAACAGCTCGTCCAGGTTAGCTACCCACTCGCGTTGGCTGCCCACAAAGTTGGCAGACAGCTTCACAGCCTGGGACTCCACACCGACCGCGGCCCAGAGACCGCCCTCGGACGGAGGCTGGAAGTTGCGGAATGCAACGCCCAGGTGGCGACCGTTCTGCAAGGAGTGGAGGTGGGTGGGTGGGTGCACATGCTTAGGGGTCAGTGACGATAGCGAGGAGTTTACATAGATTTGGTCTCCCAGAATCACCACCATGACCCCCCCCCTCCATCCACCCCCACCCCACCCCCTTGCCCGATCTCGCATCTATGGCATCTACTGAGGTCACCATGGCAGAGCGCTGTCACTCCTAACTAGAGGTTGACAACAGCTCAAGCTTGGTGCCCCATCCGGGCTTTGCAGTTTACGGCAATCCGCCAGCTACCACATCTACCCAAATCATCAAAATCCTTGTCATCATCATGTTTGTGTGTGGTGACAGCCCCACCTTGGTGAACGAAATGGTGTGGTATGCGCGGTTCCATGCCACGCCGATCACGTCGCCCTTGCCAAACTTTTTAGAGTAGACCTGTGACCGTGTGGCGCATGTAGGGGTGGGGGTGATTTGGTGAGTGGCGTGCGCACTTGCGTCCGTTCGAGCATGTGTGTTGGTGTGTGCATATGCGTGCATATGCACGTGTGCATGTGAACATGCCCGTCTACATGTGTGTGTGTGTGTGTGTGTGTGTGCGCGCATGTGCGCAATGCGTTGCACACGCTGGGAGGTCCCAGCTGAAACCTGCTGAAACTGTTTGGGTGACCCAGCCAAACCTAGCCCCAGCCCACACACACGCGACACGCATGTACGCACCTGTCGCGATGATAGCAGCCCTGCGTAGGTATGGCCGGTGGCGCCCTCGTAGCCACATGTGCCTGCAATTTGGTGGCACAAGCGGCGTTCAGGCCGGCAGGCAGAGTGGCGGGCGTGCGCGACATTGGGCAGGGTGTGTTATTTGAAAACACTTTCGATGATGGTTCCTTTTCGCAGTTATTGCGCTATCCTTCCCTTCTGTTGCTCTTTTTCTTGTACTCTGGCTTCGATGAATCTTATTGGTGCGAACTGCAGACACGCACATAGCATCGTTACAAGCTTGAACATGCGTGCCTACCCCCCCCTCGGTGCACGGGTGTAAACCGCAGGTAAGTGGCGACCTACATTTGGGCCCGTGCGTCCGTGTGCACATGGCAGCGAGGATGACCGTGCGATTACAATTGCGGGAAATACCGAGGGTGTGCAAAGGAGGATGCGCTTCATCATGCGAGAGTGTTAAAAGAGAGATTTGTATCAGCTGACTGTGGTGAGACATGCACGCACACCTGGCAGCGTCCCGAGCTTGAACGCGAGTGCCGCCTGCTTCGCAGCCACGCCGATCGTGACCCGGCACGGCTCGCTCGCGGGCGCGTCAACGATCGTCACCTCATAGTACACCAGGCCATTGTTGTTCAGAAGTGGGAACAGCGCGACAGTCATGTCGTCCTCCAGCTTGCTGGCCTGTGGGTGTATTGTTGAAGTGTGAAGCGGTGGGGATGTCGGGTTGTCGGCCTTCAGGGTCTCAAGACATGTTCGATTGGGAATGGTGGCGCCTTGTGTTTAAGGCGCGCTCAAGTTTTTTCCACGAAGCGAGACAACATAACCATCACATTGTTGCCCAGTTTTAAAGCCGGATCGGTCAAGGTTGAAGTGCTTTTGCCAGCCAGTTTCAGTTGGGTTCCCGGGCTTCGCACCGACACGAGTCCAATGAGGGCTTCTACAGATTGTGTCATGAAATGTGGTGAAGAGCACCGTGGCCGTTCACCGAGGCTGTCGCGCAGTGCCTGTCCCCCCACCTGCGGCTCATCGCGCATGTCCATTTCGTCGATCGCGCTTGAGGTCACCGAGGCGCTCACGCGGGCGGCGCTTCCCAGCCTTGTCTCTAGTTCCATGCCATTGACGACGGTCGCCTCGGGGTCGAAGCTTGTCCACTCGCTGATGATCGGCGCGATGGGCGCCTACAAACAGCAAGTGAAAGAGTTTTACCAGCCCGCAGCGCTCTAGTGGTCCGGCGAGCACTTGGTGGCACTAAACACCAGCATGCCAACCAAGCAGACAGCAGCGCATGCGCGCAGGCACAACGCAAGACACCCACTCTTGAAAACGTTGTCGCACACAAGAAGGCTGAAGAAAATCCCACAGACCCAAGCCAAATCAAAAGGCGGCATCGCCCTTGCTTGCTGTACACATCCCTCCTATTAGGGGCCGAGAGCGTTGCAGTTTGTGTGTCTGGGAGAGGCAAAAAATGCCGCGTATGCCCGAGGGGTCCAGATTGTTGTATTTTGTGAGGCTTGGCACACAAGGCAACATGTGTCCTAAGAGACGAGGGAGCCCCCTTCCAAAATCCCATCGTCTGATCCGCGCCATGGAATGCGATCATAACGCCTGAGACGGTCCAGGGTGCGTCTCAGGCGGTGATGGGCGCCTGAGGCGACGCCTGAGGCGACGCCAGAGGCGATCAGGGGTGCGCCTCAGGCGGCGCCTCAGGCGGTCAGAGCGCCTGAGGCGCCGCCTGATCCGCGCCATGGAATGGGACGCTTGAGGCGCCGCCTCAGGCGTTGTGAATGTGGTAGGGTAGTGTGCCCTTGGGATGAATGCTAGTAGTATGTTTGTGCGGTCCTCTTTGCATCCACACCTGCACGCAGCACTGGTTGACGTCGCCGCCATCATCGAGCAGCCGCTTCACGACCTCGGTGGCGCCATATGCAGCTGGAGGAGCAAGGGGAGGGAAGGAGGGTGAGCGGGTGGGCAGGGGGCAATCATCCAACTGGGTGGGGTGTCCTTTGTCCGGGAAGAGTAAATGAAGTGTGTGTGTGGGGGGGGGGGGGGGGGGGCAGCCCGCCACCCAGATCACGCATCACGATGCTGCCTTTTCTTTTGCCTATCCTGTTGGATCAAAAAATGAGAGCCCACCAGGCCCTCTGCTGAAGCACGCACCCGCGATGTGAATGGGCATGCGCCCCATGAAGGTGGCGAGTGAGCCGGAGCCCTCGTGAAGCAGGCGCATGCACTCCACGTTGTTGACTGACGCCGCGATGTGGATAGCGGCCAGGCCGGCGCGGTTGTGGTGAGTCACCTTGGCACCGTGCTCCATCAGCAGCTTCACAACTCTATGGGTTCGTAGAGGGGGGAGGCAGGAACAGGCGGGGCATGCGCGGAGGCCAGCGGTGAGATGGACACGCATACAAGTGCAAGGAAACGTAAGTCGGGGGTAAATTGTATAACTTGGCTTACTCCAATTGATCCATGATGTCTGGCTGTATGCCTTGTCCTGCCCCCCCCCCAAGCACACCTCTGGACTTCAGCTCTGCAACTGTGCATGAACACATGCTTAAGATTAAGCAAGGGCTAGCTTTGCGGACTTCCGATGCACCCCACCTTGGGTGGCTGCTGGCAACAGCGAGCATGAGAGGCCTGCGTGGGTGAAACAAGGGGCGCTGTCACCATCGTGGTTCACTGAGAGAGAGAGAGAGAGAGAGACAGAGAGACAGAGAGAGACAGAGACAGAGACAGAGACAGAGACAGAGAGAGAGAGGGGGGGCGAGAGAGAGAGAGAGAGAGAGAGAGAGGGAGAGAGGGAGAGAGAAAGAGAGAGAAAGAGAGAGACGACAAAAACAAGAAAGGTCTCTTGCACATTGCCTCTTGTTAATTTGACAGCTGCTGGCCTGTATCCTCCTTACGTGTCGCCCTTGTAGTCCGGCGTGTCGATGTAGGGCGTGCCATCAACGTCGGGCGGGTGCATTGACAGCAGCAGCTCCACCATGGCGCAGTGCCCGTTCATGGCAGCCACCGCCAGCGTGCCGATTCTGAGATGGAAGCAGTGGGTCAACGGGAGCAAGGGTCAGGGTCAGGGGCAGGGTCGGTAGGGTCAAGTGAGGAGGGTGGGAGAGGGAGAAGCGCAATTACAAATGGGTGCAGGTCTGGTGAGCACTTGGTGTCACCCAAATCAGCGTGCTACAAAGCAGGCAAGCCCGCCAAGAGAACAATTCGTGAGGCCCACGTTTTAATTTGAGGGCGGGAGGGACACGTAGAGATGCACGCAGTAGGCCCACTCACTTGTTTTTGTCCGTACGCGAGATTTCGGCCGGGTCGTTGGCCGCAAACAACGCTGTCACGATCTCCAAGTTGCCCTACGGTGGGCCGCCACAAAAGAAGGGGAGGGAAGGCAGGCACGAGTACGTTGGTACATGGTGCGCACTCGCACTGTGTAACCTCTTTGTGAGACATCAGTGCGCTCACATCAGCGCACATGTCTTACCACGGTTTTTCTTGTGAGTCCGGCCTCATAAAAGTGCACGCATTTTTGTGTGAGCCCCCCCCCCTCGGCCGTCTTCCGGTGAAAAAACCAACCCCGACATCAGACATCCCAACAGGCCGATCCCCAACAACAGCATGCGCGCCCCACCTGTACAAGTGAACACGAGGGCGCAGTAGGGTACTCCCTATCGGCGGACCGACATCTACAAACTAGTGCCGCTCCCGAAGCACACTCAGCAGCATGCTTCAATGAGTGAGCTGGCAGGACGCCATGCGCTGCGGAGGACATGCACACTACCCACAATGCGTGCCGTGCCCCACCTTGCTGCATGCCACAAGCAGCGGCGAGCTGCTGGTGTTGGTGTACACCTTCACAAGCGCGCCGGCCGCAAGCAGCGCGAGCGCGGTCTTGGTGTCGTCGGAGTCACACGCCTCAAACAGCGGCGTCTGGTTCTCTGCATCGGTCATGTTGAGGTCGCCTCCATCTGGGTTGCTGCTGCGCAGCATCTGGATGAGAAGCGTCACCGTCTCCACGTTGTCGACCTACAGTGCGGGGGGGGGGGAGGGAGGGGGGAGGGGGGGGGTCTCACACAAGCAGAGCGCCGCTGGTTTGTAGCGCGTCTCCTTCCAGACTGACCCCCACCCGCATCCCCCCACTGCACCCCACCCCCGAACCCCCTTGCGCCTGAACTCGAGCATGTTCTCACATTCATCTTGCCACATGCGTGATGCAGCGCGGTTGCGCCCGCAATGTCCTGTAACGTTGCAAACCGGGGGAGGTGGGGGCAAGGGTGAGGGTTCGGGGCTCCAAGGCAGGCGGTCCCTTACCACTAGACCCTTGAGGATCCTTTCCTAGAAGACTAGATAGGGATGGCCACTCTGGAGCAGCAGGGGTGGCCAAGAACCCGTGCAACCACAACCCCATATCAAAATGGACGTATGATGGACCTATACGGACACCACATGACTGACCTTGTGCCGCAGGTCGCTGCCCGCCTCGTACAGCATCTTCAGCAGCGCGATGTGCCCGTTGCGTGCTGCCAGCATGAGCGGCCTGTACGCGAGTGCATCACAAGGTGAGAAGAATGTCACATACACGTAAATTCAAAATACACAAAGCCGCAAACGCCCAGCACAGACACCTACGTGTGCCCTTTGATTGATGGCAGGCTGTGCTGCGCGCCGACGAGGAGCAGGTATTTGACAACGCTGGTGTGTCCTCCCTCAGTTGCCAGGTGCATGGGCGCCTGCGGCAGGGGGTGATGGGGGGAGGGGGGTCGGGGGGAAGAGGGGACGTGGGGCCCCATGCTTGTGGTTGTGGGTGAGTGAGGTGGGGAGTACGTGGTGCTTGGTGGTTGACCTAGGATGAGAGACACTCAGACAAACATTTGACGTTGGAGTCACAAGCGCTGTCAGAGGAACCTAACACTCAACAAGATTGCAAAGAGCACGTATCATTTGACGGGACACAATGGCGCTCATGAATGGCGTTTCGTAGAGGGACTCTGTAAGAGCGGGTGGCCGACCCTAAAAGCTCTTGCTGACCGTACGCGTGGACGGGCACACAGCCATACACACATCAACATGTATAAACGTTCAGTCACGTATCCCTTTGCATCAGGTTTGGTACGAGGCGCGTTGTGCAACACCGCTGCCATGACCACCGACAAACTCCCTCCCTCTCTCTCACACACACACACATGCACACACTCACGTATCCCTCTGCGTTGAGGTCGTTGAGTGGCGCGCCGTGCGAAACCGCTGCCTTCACCACTGACAGGTGGCCGTTGCCGGCGGCCGCGTGGAGCGGGGTGCTCCCCGTTGCCAGGTCGCATGCATGGAGGTCGGCGCCTGCTTCCAGCAGCAGCATCACGATCTCGGTGAAGCCATACTGGGATGCGACCTGCGTGCACGCGGATGTGCAAGTGCGCGTGTGTGTGTGTGTGCGTGTGTGTGCGTGCGTGTGCGTGTGTGTGTGTGTGTGTGTGTGTTGACAATGCAACCTCCTGCATGATGCAGCATCACAATCTCGTTGACACCATGTGATGGGACAATATATGTTACAAGTAGCGGCAGCAGCAACAACATAGCAGCAGTGAGTGTGTTTATGGGCGTGTTTGTGTTGCAGCGCTGCATACCTCCGATTGGGCTGGGAATGGGCGCGTTGTATTCACTTAACAACACAGATGCCAACTACATGGTTCATTAGTTGGGAGGGGGTGAATGGGGCGTGTGAGTGTGGGTCTGCACCGGGGCGCGTGGCTGCCTAGCTAGTCAGGACTAGTAGGGGATTCACAAGTAAATGGGGCATGAAGCGGCATTTGTGCCTCCCCCCCCCTGCATGCCCGACACCTTGTTGCCTGTAAGTATTGGTGCGCATGTTGTGTGTGTATGCATGTGTGTAAATGCATGTGTTGTGGTGTGGGTACCTAGGTTGTGGGCACCCACCAGCAGAGCCGACATGCCGGACACCTTGTTCTTCATTCCGAGGAGTGTGGCCAACTTGCTTGGCTGGCTCTTTGCATACTTCAGCACATCAGACACGATGCCTGCGGTAGGGCCGGGAGTTGCGGAAGGTTGCACGGGGGTTGCGTGGCAGCCTGTCACTGGCAGGGCCGGGGGTTAAGGAAGGGTGCGCGGGGTTGTGAACGAGAATGAAGGAGGGGGTCATGTAGACGTCAGCAAATGAGACAATTGCAGTGTAAATGCATGTGCTGTGGCATGGCATGGCGTGCTAGGTCCAAGTAAAAGGGTGATATGGATTGACAACCCCCTGAGTCGATTTCACACTTTTCAAGAAGCGGATTGATTGCGCCGCGCTTTGGGTGACAAAGAAACTCGTTTTTTAAGTTGTGTTCCATCAACAAGTTGAACAACAATGAGACGCACACAAACACAAAACACACAAAGGCACAAGCACACACACAAGCACAAGCACACAAACAAGCACACACACCGATGTGCCCTGCCCCCGCTGCCACGTGCAAAACGCTTCTGTGCTGGTAGTTGACGACCATCAAGTCGGCGCCTGCCTTGAGCAGCACACGAACGAGCGAACGGTGACCGCACGCGGCGGCCACCCACAGTGCAGGGGCGTTAGTTGTCTGCACATGGGAGGGGCAGGAGGGCCGAGTCTGCCATCTTGGGAAGAGGTTCTAAGGGCGCGACCAGAGCGTGCATGCTGCGAGCATATGCAACATGCTCCTCTGACGCACATACATACGTACGTATGTATGTACGCGCGCACCCACCCACCCACCCACATTCTTTGCCCATAATGTGCTTCTCACCTGCATGCCGAGCTTAACCGTCTTGGTGGGCAAGTCAATGAAATTCACGGCTTGCGACGGCCCCGCCACCTCGGAGACACCCGCCTCGCTCTCGCGCGCAATCCGCCTTGCTCCGTGCGACCCGTCACCGCCACCATCTGCGGCGCCGCTGGGATCGCTGTCACCGCCGCCAGACAACATCGACCGGTGTACAGCGTGCTCACGCACCTCGCGCCGCCAATGGTCAACGATCAGCTCCGCACTCGCGACCTGCGAAGGATGTACATTCAACGGTGTTAAAGCGTTGGGCATTCTACCCAAGTTCCTCTCCCCCCCACACGCACACCTCCACCACTACCACCGTGTGGACAGGTGCAACCAAGCCGCCTCTCTGGGAGGGGGGGGGGTCATTATAAGACAGCACGCTGCAAAATAGAGAATGATTGAATCATGTCAACACGTGCGTGCCAATATAAGTTGCTTACAAGCCGGATCAAGCCAAGTCACAACACACATCCGGCTGATTTGATGTTTTTCCAAGCCTGGTTTTTCCAAGCTAAAATGCAAGCTGTAAATAACCGGTTCACTAAACGCTGCGAATAGCCACCTGGCCGCCCATCGCCGCCGCGTGCAGCGCCGACATCCCGCCCGCGTCGACCAACTCAGGAGACACGCCCGACACAAGCAGCTCGCGCACAAGCACCTGATAGTGGTGGCAGTCAAGGTGGACAGGTGAGGGGAGCAAGGCGGGTGGGTGGGTGAGTGAGAGGAGGGAGGGAGGCGGGCTAGTAGCAGAAGACATGCCTGACAAAAGCAGCCCACGCACAAGTGCATGGTCGTTGTATCAGTTGCAGCACGCATGACGGGGCCACATGGGAGCACCCAACCTCCACGACAAGCCATAATGATGAGACCGCTCTCTCCCCCCGGTAGATATGGCAGAGTGACCGATGCTGTAGTGGTGACTGCATCCCTGCGCACGCGCACCTCGTTGCCAATGAATGCTGCCGAGTGCAGCCTGAACCCGATGTCTGCACCTGCTGCCTTGAGCAATGATGATGCCTCGGAGTGCTCCCCACGGCGGCCAGCATGTGCGAGCACGAGCGGCGTCTCGCACCTGCACACGCACACACGGGTGGTCTGGTGTGGGCCAACCGTCCACCACCTGGGTATCAAGCCCTGGACCTTGGGCCTAACCCCAGTCATTAGAATGCCACCACAGCCACACATGTGTGTGTGTGTGTGAGTGCGTGTGTGCCCAATTTTCCTCTCCCACCGCCACATACACTATCCCGACAACGCACCGCGTGTTGACGACGTCGACCTTGATTCCTGGCGCCCGCAGCAGCACGCGCGCAACGGCGCCGTGGCCGAGGCGGGCCGTCAGATGCAGGGGGGTGTCTCCATTGCGGTCGGGCCGCGTGTGGTCACCACCGGCTTCGAGGATGACCGTCACGGTGTCGGCGCTGCCGGCGGAAGAGGCCGCCGACAGGGGGGTGACCTGCGAGGTGGGGCAAGAGTTGAGATGGTGAACAGGTGAAAACCCTGACTGTCGACAGACCTTAGCGAGTGGGATCTGACAAAACAGGCGATGACAGAAAGCGAGGATCACCTCTAAGGCAGCGTTTAAGCCCCGAATCATGTGGTGAACCTACGGTGTACAACCCCTCAACCCAAACTCGTGCAAGCCAGCTCCCACAAACCAAGTCCAGCCTACCTGGTGCGCATCGAGGCTGTTGACATTTGCGCCGTACTGCAGCAACGTGGCCACACATGCCGCGTGCCCACCACGTGCAGCGAGGCCGATGGGCGTGCGCTCCCGGCGCACCAGCCGGTGGACATCGGCGCCACACCGCAGCAGCGCGTCGGCCGCGGCGGCATAGCCGTTTCTGCAAGGGTTGTTGTTGTTGTTGTTGATGTTGTTGTTGTAACAGTCTATTTAAAACCTGGAAGGCATCTGAGACTTGTGCCACGGCACTTGTGCCGCGGCGCGGACACCTTAAACGAACTGCTGGCCCCCTTGACAAGGAGACTGTTCCCAATGCATGGACCAAAGATCAGCCGCAGCCGCAGACGCAACAATACTTCCAAGTTATTTTAAACAAACCAACAACAACGACCTACGTTGAGGCTTTGTGCAGCGCGCTCCAGCCGTCTGCATCGAGGAGGTCCACGGCCACACCCGCACTCAGCGTCTCAGTCACCAGGTCGCTGTGGCCGTTGCAAGCGGCCCTGGGGTGGGGGGTAAAGGCAAAGCGATGAGTCGGTTGGGCAGCGTGAGGTTGGCATACATGCATCGTGCATGCTAGGTAGGTGCCCCCCCCTCGCCAGGTGCTCGCCGGTGTTAGTAGCACAGTAGATGGGAACACCAACGTGCGCACACTGATAAACACGCAAGCGCGGGTGACCCACATCCACCCACCCACACGTACACATGCATACGCACACGCTCGTGCACTCACACCAACACATGCATGCACACGCATGCACTGCACACCCACCAGTGCAGCTTGAAGTCGGTGCGGGCGCCTGCCTTGAGCAGCAGGTCCTGGATTACCTTGTGCCCGGCGTGCATCGCCGCGAGCAACGGCGTGAGGCTGCACACACACATGCACAGCAACGGTGTTACATGTTACACATTCAAACTGAAACCTTGTTTCGATCCACCCTGTTCCAGGGATGCAGGTAACGCAAACGTTGATGCACAGCGCACACCAGTCCGCAGTCACAGTCAAGCAGATGGGTGGAATCAAGGGGGGGGGGGCTTGTGGCCGGCATGCATTGCAAGCGGTGTGCGGCACCACAGTTTGTCAAGTGGTGGTGGCTGAATAGGGGGAGCCTGCGCAACAGTCGGTTGTTGTCTACACGGGTTGAGGGCACCTGTTGCTGTCCATCGCGTCGATGCGCACGTCGGCCGCGTCCAGGAGCTTCTGCACCACCTCCAGCTGCCCAGCCGTCGCCGCATGGTGCAGCGGGGTGGAACCGGTGACGCCTGCCGCGCGCGACGCACCACTGCCGCCCGCCGGGCTTGACTGCGACATGCATTCACGGCATCCCTGGGTTACGACGTGTGCAGGCAGCACCCGCCCCCACACACACACATGCGCCGGCACCCCATATCTTACCCAATCATAATGTGCACAGTGCGCATAGGCCGAGATTTTTCACACCGGACATGTCGCCATGACAACTGATTGCTGCAAACCAATCTCGTCCATCCAATCCGACAGCCAAACCTAACTGATCCCTTACCTGCAGCAGCCGCAACGACTCAGCATACTCAGCCGGGCTGCCGCTCCCAGCGCCGCTCTCGGGCGTGCCCCGTTGGCCGCTCCTCTTTGGCCCGCCCGTTGTAGGCGTGTTTGTCTGACACAGTTGGATGGGCGTGGTTCCGTATTGGTCGACGAGCGCAGGGTCGCAGCCCGCTTGGAGCAGGGGGGCGACCACGCGCGCGGCACCCCGTGCTGCAGCAAAGTGCAGCGCGGTGCGCCCGCCCATGGTGAGCGCCGACGGCTCGCATCTGGGCAGGCCAAGCAGCGTGCGCGCCAGCTCGACGTGCCCCTCCTTGCATGCCACGTGCAGAGCGGTCTCTCCGATCTCGTTGCGATGCAGCGGGTCGGCGCCGCGCTCGATGAGCAAGCGCGCCGTGGACGCATGCCCAAAGTGCAGTGCACAATGCAGCGGCGTGCAGTCGTCGATGTTGGCTTGGTTGCAGAGGTCGGCCATCGCGTACGCGCCAGACGCGTGGGTGAGCAGCTGGTCTGCAAGCACGCACGCACGTGCAGCATGGCAGGGGGGGGGCTTAGCGCACTACGCTTGATGCATCCAGTGTGATGGCTGGGGCATCCATCCTTGCTGTAATTGCATGCGGCTTCATTGCGTCCAATTGCTTGCTTGCGTCATTGCGTCCAATTGCTTGCTTGCAGTGTCCTAGCGTTATGCCGCGGGAGAGTTCCATATGAGCGGAGACCAGTGTTTCCGTAAGCCAACCCGCAACCCGTTAAAGTGCACTTTCGGTTTGAGGTTGGCCGATTTGGGCTGGCGCGGCGGGTTGAGATTGCGCGAGTTTCGACCCGAAAAGTGTGAAATGGGCATTTTTACACCTTTTCCGCCAAAATTCGCCTCTATCTCGACTGCAAACGACGCCGAGCAGCAGCACGGCTAAAGACTTGCTTCTCGCCGCACGGGGGGTGGGAGCGGCAGTCCTCCCCAACACACAACCTTTCTACCACACATACAAACACACACACACACACACACACACACACATACACATACACAAAACACACACACACATCCATGAGAACACACACACACACACTGAGTCCTGCCCTTCATGCATTGTGCTTACCCAGGATTGCGGTATTGCCGTTGGCTGCCGCAAAGTGGATTGAGCTGTTTTTGCGCCGATCAAAGTCGCCTTGCCCGCCCGCGCACGCGCCGCTCTTGAGCAGGCTGGCAATCTCTGCAGTGTCTTCTTCGGCAACCGCGCGTGAAAGGGCGCTTGCATCGTGCGCCGGCCGCCGCATGTAGCGGATGCTGCAGCCGTACACCTTGGGTGGGTGCGGGTGGGTGAGTGTGTGTGTGTGCGTGTGTGTTGGGGAGGGGAGCAAAAATGTGAGCAGCAATGAGCGATGCGGTACGATGTTTCTTTTAGTAGGTCTAGGCCAGGTGCCACCCACTCTGCGTCCAGCCGACGACCAAGCAAGCACCAGCGACCCCCCTCAACCACCACCACAACCACAACGAACACTCACCATGCCATCCTCGTCCCCTGATATACTGCTTGCGCTCGACTGTGTGCTGAGTAGCGGCGCAAACGACGCGAGCGCAGATGATGCGGCGGCGGGGGCAACGCCCAGGGACAGCCGCGCCACGCTGGCAGTGGCAACCGCCTTCACGGGTAGCGGCTTCTTCACCGCAGCCGGAGGCTCCGCTGCGCTTTGGGCGAGCCCGCCCGTCACGGCCGCAGCGCCAAGCGCCAGCGAGTTCGGGCCCGGCTTGTGCAGTGCCTGCGCCGCATCGGGCAGTCCGGAGGGCACAGGGTCGCCGACGGTGCTGACGGCGAGTCGGGGCGAGTTGCGGCCGGAAGACGAAGCTGCAACTGCGGGCCGCCGCACGTTGGTCTGGCTGTCGCCCCCGCCCGCGTCTGCCACAGCCTGGATTGACTGGGACGTGCCGCTGGGGAGGGGCGTGCCAGGGGCGAGCGCAATGCCTGCACCTGATGCCGTGCCGCCGGACTGCTCGGCGCTGCCGCCTACGCGCGTACCATGCCCGCCGCCCCATGCAGGTGGCGCTGGGGGCGACGCCATCGCCCAGCAGAAGCTCGCCTGGTCGGGGTTGGGCTTGCTGCTGGCTGTTTTTTTAGCAAGAAGAAGCCGCAGCTGGCTGCTTACGCTGACCTCGGCAGCTAGCTGGTCCTGCGGCCTGCGTGTTTGCGTGTTGCATGGTGTCGTCTTAGATTGGGTGCATGCGGGGCGACCCCAGCATGCAGCCCACGAGCGCCACAGCAGTGGAACTAGGGAGGCGTGTCGCCATCCAATGCAGGGTGCAGAGTGCGGGTGGTGCGTGTGCGGGTACATCACCTGTGACCTCTATATCCGTGCAACCGCTGTGTGCGACCAGCTTTGCGAAGCGAGAATTATTGTGGGTTCATGTTGAAGATGATTCTTAAGGCCCGTGTGGTAGGGCCTTAGGCACGCAGCCCCATTGAAGGTGAGGCGAGTGTGAAAGCTTGAGTTAACACCCAACTTGCCGTGCACGTACGTCGTATGTACATCGTGATTGCGCTGCTCGAGAGAAAGAGAGAGAGAGAGGCTTCCAGGGCCTTCCAGGATACGCATGCGTGCACGCAACCGCCCCGCGCGGGGGGCGCGCGCCCCCTCTTGACCTCAAGTTCAAGCATCATCCACCTCCCCTACCACGCCGCTGCGCTGGTGAGGAGGGGCCTGATGTATTGACCACAAAAGTTTGAATTCCTTGGCATGGTGCGCCACAGCAGCCGCGCATGCATGCGCCCATGCAGATCCGCATGCAGATCCCATTGTCCGGTTCCCTAGACCAGGGTTCCTGCCAGTGAGGCCAATTTGCGAAGACTTCCCCGCGCCCCATCGCGAGGCACACACACACGCACACACACACACACACACACACACACACACACACACACACGTGCACACACAAACACACACACACACACAACACACGAACAAAACACACACACACACACCTTCCGCATGCACTCACGATGCACGCCCACTGCCTCCTTCGGTTCCTGCAAAGCCTACCCCCCCCCCCCCGCCCCGTGCACCGTGGCGGCCGCTGCCTCGCGAGTGTCGCGGCCGCAATCGATCGCCGCGCACCACCACCCATCTGCCTCGCGCGGCCGCTGGGGCTGCGGCGGTTGCAAGCGGCGGTGCTGCCCGACTACATCCTCAACGCCTGAGGCGGCGCCTCAGGCGACGCCGTCACTTGCGCGGATCAGGCGGCGGCTTTAGCGCTCCGAGACCACCTGAGGCGCACCCCCAATCGCATGAGGCGCCACCTCAGGCGTTACCCCCGACCGCCTCAGGCGCCACACCGGCCGCCCGAGGCGCCCATCAATGCCTGAGAAGCACCTCCCAGACCGCCTCGGGTGTTGTGACCGCCTTTACGTGCGCGCCTCACGAGTCGGGATTGTGGAAAGGCTGGGTCCAGCATAAACGCATGCGCAGCCGGAGCGGGCGAGGTACAGGGCGTGGCTGGTGCGCGGCTGATTCTGCTTCCGGTGGGCGTGGCTGGCGGCGGCCACCCTGCAACGGGGCTCGCGGCCGAGCCCGCTCTTGCTGCGCAAGGGTCTCCCTTGCTGTCATGCTCATCATATGGACACGATGCACGTGTTGTCTGGTGTGAGCTCTTGCATGTTCGACTTAATACTCGGCAAAAGGGAGAGGCCGTACGTGTCGGTGCCCGAGCGCCGCGTCAACCACCAAGTGTCCGGTTGCAAACACCTTGCGAGTGAGTGCGTGCTCATCGCCGCTATCAAGGTCGACTGAAGTTCGGATCCGTCATAATCATAAGGCCCAGCTAGGAGTTTACTCCTAGTCAGTGACGTTTGCCTTACGCCTTAAAATAACCCTCATATGAGCTGACGCGGGATGTCGGAGCTAGCGCTCAGCTGTTGCATCAGCGAGGCCCCAGCAACCTGATCGGGTTGTCATGATGCGTCTGGCTTTTAATTCTTTGTCGAGTCCTTAGCTTAGCTCTGCCTAATATGCATGTTGTAGGAGTCTCTGAGGACCACTCACTTGCTTTGAGGGGAAAGGAGGTGGAGAGGCTTGAACAACATTGCAAGCGTGGCAGATGGCAAGCAACACCAAGGCAATATCGGCCGAAGGTGTCGACGATGATGCGCAAAGTATGCGGAGGCCAGGCTGGGTCCGGCTGGCCTGATGTGGGGCTCAACGAGGGACAAGGGATACAGCAGTGTTACAAGTACTTCTCGTAAGGTGACGGGGCTGGGGCGGTAAATACTTGTTGTTAGTCCTTGTAGGTTGGCGCGCTGCGTGGGCGTGCAGGCTCTCCTAGTGGAGCCCCCCTAGACGTGTTGTCCAGGCCTTAAATCACGCTCCGGGGTTCTCTGGGCGCATACGTGCAAAACCTGTAAAGACTCGTTGTGAGTTTAGCTTCCCCCTAGCCACCGTTTCTGCAAGAAGGAGGTTTGGGTACAGTGATGTCCTTAGCGCCCCCGCTGCGAGGGCAAACCCGGTAATTTTTGGTGGAAATTGCGGGGGCGAATCTCGGGAATTTCGCTCCGAACAGTGTGAAATCGGCATTTTTCACACTTTTCGAAAAAAATCGCCTCTCGCGGGGGCAAGTCGGCATGTTCTCTCCAATGTTGCGGATGCAAACAGGACATTCTCGGTTTCCTCAAGGACATCACTGGTTTGGTAGGCAAATGTAGCTGGATGTGGCGGTAGCTGGGTAAAGCTCGGTGTAGTATAATGCGTAATGGTAGCTGGGTGTAGGTACCCATTCACTGGGCAATAATCAAGGCGTCTGCCTTGGCTCTTCTGGTCGTGAGCCCGTCTGTTGCTCACGACTCATTTTATCTGTTCGGAACGACAGGCGCCGCGATCAATTGCCGTCGCTGTAAGAGCAGTCGATCCCTGATAGCAAGAGGTTGGTCCTCAGCAGGCGGCATCACCTGCCAATGCTGTGGGGTCTTCCCCCATCGAGGCCACTGCCTAGTGTCGTATATACTCTTGCAGTAGAGGCTCCTAGCGCCATCAAACTCTGATACTGTCACGGGACATATACACAATGTTGTTGTTATTGTTGTTATTACCGTCCATATTGTTTGCCTTCATGTGGGGGGGTCGAAAATATAGTTGTTGTATGCGATGGCACGGGTCGTTTTTGTCGTTTCGACGCTCAAAATCGCGGTTTTCGACGATTTATTAGTTTCTCAGCTTCGGGGGGCGGGGGGGGGAAGGCAAACACGATACTTATTCGCAAAGGCAAACCACACGGACGGTATTATTATTATTGTTGTTGTTGTTGTTGTCTACCGTTTTTGCTCTGCCCCCCACCAGCTTATCTTGGTGGCACAGAGTTTGTGAGAAGAGAAGAAAAGCAACAAATCGTGAGCGGGTGTGTATATGAACCAACCATACATACTGATAGCATCAAAACATGTGTTGTAACCGTTTCAACTCTCTAGGGCAAGATAATGTTATCCGAGTCAAGGCTGCGGATACATGTGGTCAGTCGTCAACACAGGCAAAGTGTATTTGCTGTGGGCACAGACGCACATGCCACAGGTCCGCCACTTGCATGCAAGTGAGCCCGCCCACTAGCCCTCGGGCAGCACCTTCGCGCCGTTGAAGCACCCCATCAGGCCGCCGCCCTTGCCCCTTGGCGACTGCCCCTCTGCTGGTGCGACCTTGTCCGCAGCTACCCTCACCGGCGGTGTGCGCCTCCCGGCCACGACCACTGCCTTTTTGTCAGCCTTGGCTGAGCTGGCCGGCTGTTTTCCAGAGGCAGGCGGCAGCACTGGTATTGGCGCATCAGTCGATGTGCATGCTGACTGGCCAGACAGGCACGCCGGGCACACCCATAGCACGCGCTGCTCTTGCGCCTCGCTCGTTGGCTTCTCCAGCTCAATCATCGTGAGCCCGCCCCACGTGTTGGCCGTGTCGACTGTGCGCAGGAACGCCTTGAGCTCGCGCAGGCTTGCGCTCACCTGGCCTGTCGGCGTCGTCTCGTCTGGCGTGAACGGCCCGTCATCGCAATCGCCGCCCTCCCCGTCCTCGCTCGACTCGTCCTCATCCGAGTGATCGCTGTCAGCCGAGTGCCCGTCGTCGATGACCACGGTCCTGCTGCTCTTGGCCCGCGAAAGCAGGGATGCGCTTCCTTGGGGACGCGAGGGACGCGAGGCCGCGGCCTTGTCCAGCTCCATCTCCACAACGGCGAAGTCTGCGGCCGTGCTCTTGCTCTGTGTGTGTATGTGTGTGTGTGCGAGAGAGTGAGCTTGTTTGTGTGTGGTCGAGAAAGGGAAGTATGGCGGCAGCTGTTGAGCGGCGATACGCAACGCGGACAACCCATCCCAGGTCTCGATGCAGATCAAAATACTTTGCCAGATATTTGCACACGAAGGCTAAGCTCCCCCCCTCACTCGCTGCCCGCATGTTCGTTGCGCTCACACCTGAATGCAGTCCATGATGCCCTTGACTTCGTCGAGCATGTCGGCCGGAATAGCAGGCACAAAAGGGAAGAAGAGTCGCCCGATGCCAGCTGCGACATTGTAGATGTTTGCCACCGCGAAGCCAATTTGCATGGCGGGAAGCAGCTTCACCGCGGCCGTTGAAGCCATCTCGATCGTGTAGCCCGGCGCCTGCGGATGTGGGCGTGTTACAGGTTTTCCTCGCACGCTCTTGAATGTAGGGCTCGTAGGGCCTGTAGAGTTCAAGACATGCCTGGTCGTTGGATTGGAGGGCATGCAAGGGGGCACACAAAGGGGGACACGCAAGCACGCGCGCACCTGCGGCTCGAAGCAGCACTCGCACTTGAGGTGCAGCCGGAACACCTGCGCGTTGATGGTGGCGGCGAGTATATCAACAGCGATGGTGGAGGCGTAATGCTCAGAGCGTGTCATCATCAAGCCGGCCACGACAAGCGTGCCTTCTCAGTCCAATATCACGGCTGGGCAATCCAATGGAGTCAACTGTTTGTGTGCGTGCAAGGCTCGCCGACTCTGGCCTTTCCAAAGGAGCCTCGGGGCTTCCCCGGAAAGGGATGCCGCACCTGCTTGGTGAACTTCTCGACGAGCGACTTGAACGGGCGTGGCTGGCTGTATGCGTACTGCAGTGCAGACACCCACGTGCCGAGCGCTTGCACCGACTTGGTCTTGCCGGGGCCCATCATGTCAGCCGGCGTCACGTCGGGCACGATGACGAACGATGATGGGCACGAGAACTTGGCGACCTGCGGCCATGTGCGTGGGAGAGGGCATGTGGCACGCGTGGGAACGACTTACTCGTTTGCCTGGAGCGGGCCAGCCAGTGGCAACACAGGAAAATGACTATGCCATGTAGGGGTGACATAGGGGTGGTGGTGGTGCTAGGATGTACACGCTGTAAGTTTTTAGGCGAATTATGTGTGTGCACCCGCCGTATTGCACGCACCTGTACCACCACCTCGCGCACACGCTGAAACTCCAGTCCTATGTTCTGGAAGCCCTCGCGCATGTGCTTGGGTAGGTCGGACAGCGCAATCGTGCGCTTCTCGATCTCGATCGTCTTGCAAAGGATGGTGTCGACCTTGCCGTGCATCGTCTTGATCTCATTCCGCACACCGGCAAATGCCTGCGGAGGGGAGGAGAGGGGCAAACACTGGTTTAATATGATTGTGTGCGATGAGCACGACGGGTGCCCAGATGGGAACTTGGCCCTCACCTTGGCCCCAAGAGAGCCAGTGCAGGGTGACTGAAAGTCTCCCACCTACCTTGGCGTCCATGGTCACGTTGTTGCCGCCGCCCTTAAGGAAAGCATGGTTGGCCACCGACACGATGTTCAGGCGCTTCTTGGGGTTGATCTGCACACGTGCACACACACAAATCACCATTGTGCATTTGTTGGTGAGTTGATGCATTGTGTCATGCACGCCGTACATACCCAGCCCCTTGGTTGCTTGCATGCGCCCTTTCACCCCCTCCCCTCCCACGCACGCCACCTGCAGCATCTTGGTCAGCAGGTCGCAACCTTGCAGCGCTGTCTTGTTTGTGTTGGCCGCCCGCACGATCTCGATGCGCTGGTTGATGCGCTCTTGCGACAGCGCCTGCCAGTGCACCAGGTTGTCCTCGGGCACCTGGTGAGGCACACGGTGTTTGCCAGCGTTCTGAGAGGAAACGCGGTCATGTGAATTGGCATGAGAGTGATAGGGGTGTGAGGGAAGTACTAGGGGATGCAATCCAGAATGGCAGTGGACCCTAACAAGGACTTGATAGATCCACTAAGGACAGGTTACGGACCAGTACTACATGTAGGTCCGATGGCTTTACAAGGTGTTGAAGCATGTTGTTGTGGGGCAAGGAGACACGCCGCATGCATCTGCCAATGTACAGTTTGTTATACTACACTCAAGAAGAGTGCCCTTCACAAGTCCCCATCGCTGCAACAACTGCAAGCCAACGTCTTTGCGCACCCACCTTCTGGCTCAAAGTGGCAAAACAGTTTACCTATCAACAGCTAGTGTGCACCCACCCACCCACCTTCTCGCTCCACGCGGTACCAAACAGGTCGGAGATGAGGTCGCTCTGCGTGAGCAGCTGGTACAAGATCGTGCCGAGCGCCCAGATGTCCATCGATGGGTCTGATGTGAGGTTGGACTTGCCTCCAAGTAGGAACGACGCCACCTCGGGGCTGCAAACGTCGATTGTAGTGCTGCCCACATCGCGGTCGCCTGTCTTGCGGGTTGTGTCGAAGTCGATGAGGCGGTATTTGCCATCGTAGAATCGCACCAGATTGTTGGTCTTCAGATCGTGGTGCACCCAGCCCTGGCAACAGAAGCAAACACATGTGCACGCCCGCACACGTGAGTTTATGTACGTGTTAATGGGCGTGCATGTGTGTGTTTGCGTTGTGCACCCATGTGTGTGTGTGTGTGAGTGTGTGTCAGCCTGCGTGAAGCCCATGGTGTGTGGATATTCCCAACTTTGGATCCACTGACCGCCGTCAACAAATCTCCGGGCGAATTAGAGCAGTCCAAAGTTTGCACGCATGCCCATTTACCTTGTATTCGAAGGGCTTCGTGTGTCATTGCGCGTACGCGCATCCAGGCGTCGAGAGGCTCAGCTTCACGCAAACACACCTCGTGAAGCTGAGCCTCTCGACGTCTGGCTGTGCACACACACAACAAAATACAACGCCCTTCGAGCACAAGCTAAATGAGCATGCGTGCAAACTCTTGAAGCTAAAATGAGGTCCGGGCATGCCGCATGGCTCACAACGACGAGCCAACAGTTTTGATTTTTCAAACGATGTCAGGTAAGTGGGGGCAGGTGTGCTCAACTTGGGGGGGGGGGGGCATATGTGTGTGCGCGCGCGTCTCTATCCTGTTGCATGTGTGGTCCACCCTCTCCACACGCGCCCAACAACCGTCTTACCAGGCCGTGCATGTGCGCCAGTGCCGCGGTGATGCACTCGAAGATATAGCGGACCTGGTTCTCTGCGAGCGCGCGGTGCCCGTGCTCGGACAAGAAGTCGAACAGGCTACGACAGGTGTGGCAGCAAATATGTGCGTGTGTGCACGTGTGCCAGTGTGTGTGTGTGTGTGTGTGTGTGTGCCAGGACATGCATGCTTGTGTGTTTGTGGAAGGAATCCATGTGTGGGTGGGCCCATGGGCTGGCACGCTCGGCTCCCACACTACTGATTAATCCGGGCCCTCCACAAGGACCTGGCCGGCATTCTTATCACAATCTACGCCCCTTTCCATCCTTGAGCATATATATGGGTGTGTGGGGGTGGGGGTGCGTGTGTGTGCATGCGTGCTGGTGTACATGGGCATGGCCGAGACTTACCTCTGCTCCCCTCCGTACGTGACCATCGCAAACGGGCTGTCGGGGAACTTTTCGCGGTCCTCAAACACAAAGACGTCGTGGTCGTTGGATGGGATTGTCGCGCAGTAGGTACTGCTCAGTTCGCGCAAAACGTTGGCGCTGTGGTCGCGCATGCTCCTGCAGCCGCCACCGACAGTGTTTGTTAGTGTGCGTGTTGACCACGGTGATTTGAGATGGAGGGCAGTTGCGGCTGCAATTGAGTGGGCCTCTGAGCCCCGTTGACCAACGATGTCTCAGCCTGCCTGAAACAGCACTGCCCCTCTGCCCATCCTTGTCCCACGCGGCAGGTACATCGGCATGCGATGCGTGCAATACTTGGCACAGTGGATCTGTTCAACATGTGAATACCGCCCCCCCCCCCCCCCCCCAACACATGCGTCGCACCCTCATATTTTACAAGGGCCCTCTATGCGTTATATTCCTGCTGGTTAAACAAAACAAGCCGATCATTATGGAAGGATTGTGACCACTCTCTCTCACCTCTCCCTGTGGAACTTGATGGCAACCTGCAGCCCCAGCTTCACATGGCGTGCCATCACGATGGTCCCTGCGCCTCCCCTCTTCACCTCCGCCTGCGTGTTAATCTCGAACACCCCGCGGTACTGTGCAGCAGCACATGAGCATGCACACGTGTACGAGGAGTGAGATGTTTGGGGTGTGACATCACAGGCGCAAGGCCTGTGAGTTGTACGACAGGTGGCAAGTTGTGGCAAGAGACGCGAGCGGTGGCATGTGAGGCAGCGGTGCATCGTCCCCTCCCCTTCCCCCCCCCCCGTCAGCTCCAAGGTTGTTGAACAGCTGCAAGGCTGAAGGCTGTTGCCCTCTGTTGGTTACCTCTTTAGCAAGTAACAAGAAAGTTCCCTCCCTCTGTAGCAACCTGAAACTCACCGTGACCGTGCCCTGCAGTGCCTTGACCAGGCAGTCCACGGCCTTGGAGTTGCTTGCGTACTGCATTGCCGTCTTGCCGCTCTTGTCCTTTGCGTTCACCTGCGTACGATGTGCGGTTGCAACATCCACACTGTTGGTGTTGTTTTGTTGCTTCCACAGTGCTCGGGATGCGAGCAACAGTTGCTTGTCCTTGCATTGCCAGCTGGTAGCCCCAGTGCTTGGAGCGCGGTGCAGACTGGGCGTGGTTACGAATGAGTGCTTTTTTTTATTTGGGATCATTGAGAGATCATTGTCATTGGCCCAACGATTCTGCCGAGGCATTCATCCTTTATTAAGACTCTTGCAAGGCCTTCGAGATGTATGGGCATAATGTTTCACAAGAGGGAGCCCTAAATGCTTGAGAACCACTAGAGTTCCGCAGCCCCGCCCCCGCCTCCGCCCCCGCCCCGCCCCGCCCCGCCCCGCCCGCCCGCCGCCCGCCCCAGCCCCGCCCGCCCCGCCCCGCCCTACCCCAGCCCCGCCCTGCCCCGCCCGCCCCGCCCCGCCCCGCCCCGCCCGCCGCCCCGCCCCGCCCAGCCCCGCCCAGCCCAGCCCAGGCTTGCTCCCAGAATGAATGTCCAAATAGCACAGCCGGCAATAAAGCGTGAAGCTGGACAAGACCCCGTTTATATCGCTTGACCCGTACCGACTGGTCCTTTCAGCTGCGCTATCCCCACTTAATATGATGGTTATGGCGGGTGATGCCACTGCCAAAGGATGCAGCAAACATGAATGTGACTGGGGCACAAAGTCAATGTCGAGGAGCACCTGTGCGTTGCGCTTCAGCAGCAGCTCCATGATGGTGATGTTGCCGACAGAAGCGGCGAGCATCAGCAGCGTGCGGCCCTGGTAGTTGCGGACCGTAACATCGGCGCCGTTCTCAAGCAGCACGCGTGTTGCCTCAGTGTGGCTGTGGCGGCATGGTTTTAGGGTTAGGAAGTCAGGGTTGACGGTATAGGCAACATTTTTAACATTTGGTGGTCATCCAGCAGTGCCTGTGGATGTGAAGGTGGAGGTTTAGAAGTAGGGGCTAAGGATGTGTAGGCTAGGTTTCAGGGGAGATGATTATCTTGCAATCAAGGTGGAATGGCAGCATGCTAGGTAGCAAGGCACGCGTGTGACCCACTGTGTGCCCCTATCCCCCCTTCAAACCCCATCTCCCTTTCCCCGGCAGCCAAGCCAATTCCAAATAGTTTGGAATGGGTGCACGCCAACCCTGATACCTAAACTTGGACACCACCCTGAGCTTGCTTGCCCGTCCCACCCATGTAAAAGACCCCGGGCATTGTACGCCGAGCAAGGTCGAATACGCTGCCTGTAGGTGCGCCAAGCAGTAAACTCCATAGTCGTAACACCGACCCACCCCCGCCCACGCGACACATTGCATTACTTCCCGCCTCAGTGCCCCCGCATCCCTCAATATTATCCCCCCCCCCCCCCCCAAGCCCACCTGTTGAGCACGGTAAAGAGCAGCGGGAAGGACCCAAACGCGGTGCTGTTGTTGACGTTTGCTTTCTCGGCGATGAGCATGTTGATGCCCACAGTCCAGCCTGCAAAAGCGGCCTTGTGCAGCGGCGTCCACCCGTCCACGTCCACTTGGTCCTGCGGATTTAGGAATTTGGGGGGTTCATTTAGTATAAACGGTTCAACGCCAACAAACATTACAAACGGTTAAACGCCAACAAACATTGCAAACGTGTATATATTTTAGAAAAGTTGGGAGGAACAAGCGGGGCTAGCGGTCAGCTAGCGTTGTCCCACCTAGTCCTACACACTTGGAGAGCTTGGTGGGATGTGGTGGACCCACAACTACTCCCAAGATGTAGATATGCGGACTAGGAACCTCTTTGCTTTATTGGTGTCTTGGCAAGGTAGCCGGTTGGTTGCTCTAACAACAAGGCACGAGATAAAACAGTACAAATCCCAGTGGAGTACCACTCCCATAGGATACACAATGAAAACCGAACAAGAACACAGCTGTTGTTACCGGATGGATGATTTGGAAGTACCCTAAACCTTAAACCCTGCACCCTGCTCCCTACGCCCTAAGCCCCAAGCCCGAAACTAGGTTATCACGATAATGCCCTGCTCAATCTCTCACGCCAAATAGTTGTACTATGAGGTGGGTGTATCAAGCCCCAAGGATGAAGATACGCATGCACACACGCCACACCTTGCGGCAGGCAACAATACAAGTGGAGAGGGGCAGATTGAAAGAGAGGCTTATTAGAGAGACATGTGGCGAAGCACGCAACACTCACCACAGTAGCGCCTCGTGCCAGCATCATCTCCAGGAGTGCCTGGCTCTTGCAGCATGTGACAAAGTGCATCGGGTACATCTGCGGGCGTGCAGGCGTTGTGGGTGCTCAGGCAAGCACACAGCTTGGCTGGGCTGACTGGGTGGGTGGCGAGTTTCCCGAGGGCTGAAAAACTTACTCGCCCCACTCACTAAGCTCTTGTGGTCCCACGGCGGCACGTCCCCCGTGTTGTTCTTCAGCTCCTCCGTGTACAACAGCTCATCCAGGTTGGCGACCCACTCGCGTTGGCTGCCCACAAAGTTGGCAGACAGCTTCACAGCCTGGGACTCCACACCGACCGCGGCCCAGAGACCGCCCTCGTACGGGGGCTGGAAGTTGCGAAATGCGACACCCAGGTGGCGACCGTTCTGCCGGGAGTAGAGGTGTGTGGGTGCGCATGCTTTGGGGTCAGTGAAAGTAGCAAGGGACCAGATAAATTTTGCCTTCCGCCATGACCACAATGATGGACCTCCCACCTCAGATCTCTCTCCCTCCCTTCCCTCCCCCACCATCCTACCCCCCCCCCATTCCCTTGCCAGATGTCGCCTCTCATTATTCGCTGCGGTCACCCGAGGAGTGTGTTGCGACTCTTAGAGTTTGCCTGTCAGTGTCAGCTTCTTGTCTGGGCCATGCGGCATTCCGTGAAATGCCACACCCGTCATCACTGGCCCCCCACCGCCAGTAACCAGCCACCCATCTGTAGTGCACGGGATCTATACGTAGAGCAAGGTCAAAACACCCTGCTTGTAGGCGTCACACGCGACTATAAAATCCAACAACACCAACAACAGCAACGCCAATGCCAACGCCAACGCCAACGCCAACCTCAACGCCAACGCCAACGCCATCGCCAACAACACCATCATCGTTGGAATGGTCAACACCATCATTGCGTTGTGTGCGCTGCATGCCCCACCTTGGTGAACGACACGGTGTGGTATGCGCGGTTCCATGCCACGCCGATCACGTCGCCCTTGCCAAACTTTTCTGAGTAGATCTATAATGGTGTGGCGCATGTGGGGGGTCATTTGGTGAGTGGAGTGCACAAGCCTGAGTTTGATCATGTGTGCAGACCTGGTTGTGTTTGTATGTTCATGTGTGCATGTGCGTGTGTACATGTGTGTGTGTGTGTGTGTGAGTGTGTGTGAGTGTTTGGGTGTGCATGTGTGGTGTTGCACATGCTGGGAGGTCCAAGATGAACCTGCAGAAACTATTGAAGTGCCCCAGACGCACCTAGCCCCAGCCCACACACACGCAACACGTGTGCACGCACCTGCCGCGACGATAGCAGCCCTGCGTAGGTGTGGCCGGTGGCGCCCTCGTAGCCACATGTGCCTGCAATTTGGTGGCACAAGCGGCGTTCAGGCAGGCAGGCAGAGTGGCGGGTGCGCGCGATATTGGGCAGGGTGTTCTTTGAAAAAATCTTTCGATGATGGTCCCATTTCGCGGTTATTGCGCTATCCCTCCCTTCTGTTTTGTCTTGGTGTGCTACGGCACAGATTGAAATACCAGAACGGTTCAATGAATCTAATTGATGCAAATTGCGCACGCGCACATAGCATCGTGTCGAGCTCGACCATGCTTGCCCCTGCCCACCCCCTCCCCCCAGGGTGTGGGTGTCTATGTGCAGAGTGTCAACTTCAGATTGGTGGCAACCTACACATGGGCGCGTGCATCCGTGTGCACATGGCAGCAAGGACCAGCGTGCGATTGCGATTGCGACAGCAACCAAGGATGTGCATAGGAGGATGCGCTGCATCATGCAAGCGTGTTGAAGGTGAGATTTTTAACAGACTGCCGCGAGGCTCGCGCGCACACCTGGCAGCGTCCCGAGCTTGAACGCGAGTGCCGCCTGCTTCGCAGCAACGCCAATCGTGACCCGGCACGGCTCGCTTGCGGGCGCGTCGACGATCGTCACCTCGTAGTACACCAGGCCATTGTTGCTCAGGAGCGGGAACAGTGCAACCGTCACGTCGTCCTCCAGCTTGCTGGCCTGTGGGTGTAGGTGAAAGTCAGATTCAGCAGGGTTTCAGGCATAAGCCATTGGGAAGGCGGAACACTGTGTCGGCGGGCGCGCTTACAAGGGTCCCAGCTGCCGATGCCAACGTGCCGAGTTTGTTTAGATTTTAGGGCTGTCCTATTGCAGCGAGACAGCGTAGCCATGGCATCATTGTCCAGTTTCCTGCAGGCATTGGTTGTAGGTGTTGAGCAGTGATTTCGTTTTGGGCTCCTGGGAGCCATTGGGAGCCATTTGGCTTCTTACAATCCCATCAGATGGAGCTCATCATAAGCTTGAAAATTATCTATACTTGACGGTCAATGGACAACGCAAAAGCAGCAGTCAAGGCGGTCAACAGGACGTTAGTCCGCGTGCCGGCTCCCAGAAAATAACTTGAAAACTGAAATCAAAATCACTGGTGTTGAGATATCATGGCTTTGAACCAGCCCGAGTCGGGTGCGGCATTATTTTGACTATCATGAATATCAATATAAACCGTAGAGCACCAAGGCCGCTCACCGCCTGAGTGCCGCCTGTCCCCCCACCAGTTATTTACTTCTCGGCTGTCCACAGCCATTTGGCTGTATTCCGACTGTACTTTGACCTTACACACAGCTCAACCTATTCAGTGGGTTGTAAGTCTGACAAGCCCGCCAGGTAGGGGTCGTCAAGAGCTTTCAAATCATCTATATATTAGAACAAACGGTCAACGGGAGGTCAACGGTCAACAAGGTCAAAGCAAATCCGGATGTGGAATAATTAATTTCAACTCCTGACAAGAAAATCACTGCCCCCCACCTGCGGCCCGTCGCGCATGTCCATCTCGTCAATCGTGCCCGCGGTGTTTGAGATGCTCACGCGGGCGGCGCTTCCAAATCTCGTCTCCAGTGCCATGCCGTTGACGATGGTCGCCTCGGGGTCGAAGCTCGTCCACTCGCTGATGATCGGCGCGATGGGCGCCTGCACACAACAGTGTTTTTACAGTGTTTACATGTACGTGCCCGGAGGACCCCGGGGCGTGAGTTAAGGCCTAAACTACACGTCTGGGGGAGCTCCACTAGTAGAGCCCGAAAGGCCACGCAGCGCGCCAGCCTACCAATACACAACAGTGGGAGTGTTGAGAGCAGTCATCACCGTTGTAGTGGCCGGGCCGGCACAAAGTTGCCAGCCACTCCAACAAACCAAACAGATGTGGTGGATCACGAAGGCACAATGCAATACAACCGGCCATGCAAATGGTATTTTACACCAGAAGGCCCGCCCACAAGGTAGCCAACACGAACGACACGGCACCCCCAGCGCCCCCATGACTATGCCCCCGACCCTGCAACACCACCCCCGACGCGAGCCAGCCTCACCACGTCGACGCACCACAGCACCACACCCACCCACGGCCCCGCGCCCCTCCCGCGCTCCAGCCACCCCCTCCAATTCCATGTTAACCCGCCTCACAAAAATGTAACGCCTATACAACAGCAAAACCCTTACAATACCCTTGCCTGCTATGCATGGGGTAAAGTTTGCTACATGTCATGCAGGTCACAAGGCCACACGTGCCCCTTGGAGGCAAGGTCTTGTCTAGGACTTAAGCCATGGGGCACACGCTTGGCGCGAGGCTTGAAGTCTATTACTACAACCAGCTTTGCCTCCATACCTGCACGCAACCTTGGTTGACGTCGCCGCCCTCATCGAGCAGCCGCTTCACGACCTCGGTGGCGCCATATGCAGCTGGAGGAGCAAGGGGAGGGGGCAGGGTGGCGGGTGGGCCGGGGCAATCATCCAACTAGGTGGGGTGTCCTTTCTCCGGGGGGAGTTGATGAAATGCCGCGGTGGCGCCATAGGCGGCTGGGGGGGAGGAGGGGGTGGGGGGGAGGAGGGAGCGTCAGGGGGACTAGGAGGAAGAAGGAAAGGGGGGGGGCAGGGGGAGGGGGGGTCTTCTGTCTGGGAAGGTTTGGCAAAGTGGGGAGACACAAGTCGCGCCCCACGACCACATTGTGATGATCTAGCTGTCTTTCGATGTGCGACCTGGTCTGTTGGTTTGAACAAGGCCCAGCGAGACTGCTCACAGAGCACGCACCCGCGATGTGAATGGGCATGCGCCCCATGAAGGTCGCGAGCGGGCCCGAGCCCTCCTGTAGCAGGCGCATGCACTCGACGCCGTTGACGGACGCCGCGATGTGGATAGCAGCCAGGCCGGCGCGGTTGTAGTGAGACAGCTTGGCACCGTGCTCCATCAGCAGCTTCACAACCCTTGGGATGTGGGGGGAGGGGGGGGGGCAGGCACACGGCGGTTGTGCGAAAGGGTCAGCAGTGGTAGATCGATCCGATGTACACATGCAAGTGTTCAGGAAGAGGGCAGAATGACGTGGGGCGAATTCTGTCGGGGGCACATTGTACCCCTTGGCAGAATTCCAGCCCCCGTATTTCCTTGAAGCGGCGGTAAACCGCTTTAGGCGGCATGACGGCGGTGGAGAAAGATCCGCCGAAGGCAACGATACCGCCGGACATCGCGCGAGGCGTGTTTTGCCCCCAAACGTGTGACATTGATCACGTTTTTACCCCAAACAATGCCTCTTGCGGTAACAAATCCATCCCTCAGAATATATCCAGGAAGCACTGCCCTGCCCCCTCCCTCTTGTGGACTTGAGCTCTGCAACTGTGGGGAGGCCCATGAGTTCACTGTGGGGAGGCAACTGCTAAGAGTTACGGCGGGCTAAGGTTTGTGGACCTCTGACGCTCGCAGACTGCGTCAGTGATTTTATTTTCAGGATTTTTAATTGGTTCTTCCACAGCCAGATGCTGCTTTGACCGTGTTGACCGTTGACCTCCTGTTGACCATTTGTCCTCATACACATACCACTTGAAAGCTCTGGACGAGTTCTGTCTGGCAGGCTTGACAGACTTCCAATCCACTGAATGGGTTGAGCTGTGTTCAAGGTCAAATTTAAGCCGTAATACAGCCAAATGGCTGTGGAGAGCCGAAAAGGAAATCACTGGACTGCGTGCACCCCACCTCGGGTGCTTGCTAGCAACAGAGAGCATCAGAGGTGTGTCGCCCTTGTGGTCCGGCGTGTCGATGTACGGCGTGCCGTCAGCGTCGGGTGGCGGGTGCATGGACAGCAGCAGCTCAACCATGGCGCAGTGCCCGTGCATGGCAGCCACCGCCAGCGTGCCGATCCTGGGGTGAAAGCAGTGTGGCGGTGAGGGTCAGGGGCGTCTTCTTAGGGTTTTAAGGTTTAGGTTTTAGGGTTCAAACCTGAACCGTAAAACCCTTAAACCTTAACCCAAAACCTAAAACCCTAAACCCTAAAGCCCTGGTCCTAAGGGGCCAGGGTCAGCGGGGGTAGGGTGAGCGGGTGTCAGTGAGGAGGGCCGTTGGGGCCCAGCAGGGGGTGGGTGCAAATGGGCGCGCATGTCTGGCGAGAATTTGATGGCCCCGAAATCAGCAGGCAACAAAGCCAGGCAAGCTGCTCAGAAGAAATGGGGATCCCCACGTGGCAACAGGTTGCAAGGGGGGAGGGGGGATGACGCGGGGGCACAGGCGACCGACCCACTCACTTGTTTTCGTCGACACGAATAATGTCGGCCGGGTGCTTGGCCGAGAACAGCGCCGTAACAATGTCCACGTTGCCCTGTGGTGGGTCACCGCAAGATCAGGGGAGGAAGGCACAGTAATGTCTGGTGCAAACACACGCTCCATGGAACCTCTGTGCAAGTCTCCCGTGTTCACATCATAGCAATCATCACTGTTGCGGTTTCCCGGCGGGCATGGACCCACCAAAATGCATGCAGTTTTGAGTGCCCCCCCCCCCCTCCGCCGTCGACCGTTTCCAAAAACAAAAAACGCTCCGTGAACCAAGCCCAACAGCTTGGAATTCTTTGCTGGAAAGCCGCGGTTACTGTTACTGTTACTGTTACTGTTACTGTTACTGTTACGGTAACTGTTACGGTGACTGTTACGGTTACTGTTACGGTTACTGTTACGGTTACTGCCTGAACCAAGCCCCAAAGCTTGCACCGTTACCTGGCCAATGTCCAGGTGCGATGCTAGGGGTACTCCCTGTCGGGTGGGCTGGCATCACCAAACGTCCTGCTGTGTCGCTCCCGGAGCACACTCATCGCCAACTGATTCGAATGTGCGGGTTGGACACCATGAGTTGCGCATGTGTGTTTATGTTTCCCCGCATGCGCTCACCTACAAGAGTTTGCTGCCGCTGCGGTAGGGGACCTGGGGGTGCGCACACGCTCTTTACAGAGTTAGGGTTCTCTACCACCAACAGCCATCTCATTAAGGTGCTCGGGCTTGGGCCATATGCGCCGAGCACGGTCTTATACGCCGTGAGAAGTGTCCCTGACTGTAACATCCATCATCCATCATCATGTGTGGTGTGCATGCCATGGGTTGCGGAGCGGTTGCACACCACCACCCACACCGTGCGTGCCCTGCCCCACCTTGCTGCACGCCACAAGCAGCGGAGAGCTGCCGGTGTTGGTGAACACGCGCGCTTGCGCGCCGGCTGCGAGCAGCGCGAGCGCGGTCTTGGTGTCATCGGAATCACACGCGCGGAACAGCGGCGTCTGGTTCTCGGCATCGTTCATGTTGAGGTCCTCAACACCGCTGGCATCTGGGCCGCCACTGAGCAGGAGGTGGATGATGAGCATCACGGTCTCAACGTTGTTGACCTGGGGGGGGGGGGGGGGGGGGGGGCATGGGTGGTAGGGAGAGCGTGTGTGTTGGGCGGGGGGGGGTAGGGAGCATGTGGGGGGGGGGTAGAGCGTGTGTGTATGTGGGAACGGAGAGAGCATGTGTGTGTGTGTGTGTGGAGGGGGGGGGGCGTGGGGGGCCTTACGCCTGACGTCAGATACTGTCACATCCTGACACGCCACACAAGTGTAGTAGTTCATACAGGCAGCGCCTGACGGCGGCCAGACCACTTCTTGCTATCAGTGGTCTGATATCTGCAACACACAGTATCTGTACACACAGTACCGCGTCTACTACCAAATCAGAGTACGACAGGTACCCACTCACATTCATCTTGCCGCTTGCAAGGTGCAGCGCGGTTGCGCCTGCATTGTCCTGCAACGCCACAACATGGGGTGGGTGGGTGGGTGTTAGGGCTCTAAGCTTCGAGGCAGGTGAAGGATAGCTTCAAGGCAGGTGAAGGGTAGCATCAAGGCAGGCAGAGGGCAGCTTCAAGGCAGGCAAAGGGTAGGTTTAAGGCAGGAAAAGGGTAGCTTCAAGTCAGGCAAAGAGTAGCTTCAAGGCAGGCAAAGGGCAGCTTCAAGGCAGGCAAAGGGTAGCTTCAAGGCAGGCAAAACTGTCGACCCCTTAACCCTTGAAGACCCTAGAGCCCGTGACCCTAGCTAGAAGACTGGGGATGGCCACTCTAGAGCAATAGGGGTGGCAGCCGACCCGCGTCAAACCCTCTTCATCAGGATGGCGCCCCTTGATCCATAGCTAACTGGCGCTTGTGTTGTGGCGGGGGGCGGGGGGGGGGAGGAGGGCAACTTCCTTTTTAGTTGTTTCTTTCCCTGGTAGGCTGGCACGCTGCGTGGCCGTGCGGGCTCTCTAAGTAGAGCTCTCTTAAACGTGGAGTCTAGGCCTTGACTCACGCCCCGGGGTCCTCCGAGCGCGTACTTGTATAAATTGTAAAACCAGAATGGCCTTGCAACCACACCTACGAGACGTATACACACTGAGCAGTAGCCTCTGCTGCCGCTACGGTGGAGGTCTAGGGGACACGACCCCGCGGACTTGTTAACCCCGGCCGTGCCCCCACGGGGAGGAGTCAGATCTGGGTGCCGAGTGCCCTGTCTAGGTCCAGCCCCGGCCCATGAGCCCCCCCACCATCAGTAGCCACCCACCTGTCTGTAGCGCTCGGGCGTTATACGCAGAGCAACGTCGAATACGCTGCCTGTAGGTGCGTCACACACAACTGTAAAATCCATCATCATCTTCATCATCATCATCATGATGGATGTTACAGTCTGTGTGACACCAGTAATGATGTACAAGACCTGTGTCGGCGCTAGCGCCCCGACACCTTGAACTCAGTGTTAGTGGGAAACTGGCTGGCTACCTGGTAGGGGTGAGGGTGAGCCCCCACATGCATGCACGCACTGGATCATACGGACACCACATGACTGACCTTGTGCCGCAGGTCACTGCCCGCCTCATGCAGCATCTTCAGCAGCGTAATGTGCCCGTTGCGTGCTGCCAGCATGAGCGGCCTGCAAGGGCATGTGTGGGTTGGGGGCGGGGTGGGGGGAGTGGAGTGCAGAGTGTGTGTGTGTGTGTGTGTGCGTGTGTGTGTGTGTGTGTGTGTGTGTGTGTGCCTCGCTCATTGCAAGTGCAGGCTGCAAGGCGGGGGGGGGGGGGCATATATAACAACAGGGGGGAACCAAGAGGGTCGGGGCGACAGCTGGCATGGCGCAGCAGCCCTGCTGTCCCCTGACCCCGCACCCTGAGGCAGCTCACTCCCTCAATCCCACACCCCGGCGCCCGTCTACCATTAAGCAAAATGTACACACACACGGTGCGGGTTTACAACACTTTCGTGCTGCCCCACTTTCTGTACGGCTGCGAAACATGGGCCCCTATTAAAACACAACTGACTCGATTGGAGGTTGCCCACTCTAACTGCCTTCGTCGCATTCTGGGTGTGCGCCTGGTCGACCGGCACAGATTAACTTATATTCGGCAGGCGTGCGACACTGAGCCAATTGAGAGCCTTGTGGCAAAGCGATCAATGCAGTGGCTAGGCCATGTGATGCGCATGCCGGCTTCTCGTCTTCCTCGTACGACTTTTGACTGCACAATGGATGTGGCTCGGCAGCAAGGCCGGCCTCCAGCCTCCTCCCGACACTATTTTCTTAAGCTACTGATTCAGCAGCTAGGCGAAACTAGTGGCACTCGTTCTGATTGGAAGACTTTTTCGGACACGGCGTTTGAGCGTGCTCAGGATAGGGTCGGGTGGAGAGCCGTGGTGTACGGTCCGGCTGCCCCTCAGGCGCCGGCCCCTCCACCACGGCGGTCAAGTAGATTGGCAAGCGCCACTTGACCCCCTATCCCCTAGAAGCAGTTAGGACCTATTTTGGAGGCGTCGCACAATAGCTCTCCTTTTTGCTCTGGGACTACACGTTGGCAGGCAGCCGGCTGGTGGCTACCGCCCCTCACAAGTAATTGTTAGGGCCAGAACTGGACTTGGGTCTAGGCGGTTGTACTAGGACTAGAGGTAGTCTTTGCTGGAAAGCCGATGTAACTGTAACTGTAACACACACACACACACACACACGTGCAGGAGCCTCTAGACCTACGTGTGCCCTTTG
>VFSX01000112.1:327500-367500 GCA_016618255.1 Chlamydomonas sp. UWO 241
CTACAGTTCCAAAGTGAGTGAGAGGACCGAGGGAGGCGGGCCAGCAACAGGAGACATGCCCAGTGATTTCCTTTCCAGGATTTTTTAATTAATTAATTCACAGCCGGACTTTGGTTTGACCGCGTTGACCGTTGACCTCCCCGTTCACCGTTTTTCCTCATACATAGGTCATTTGAAAGCTGTTGGCGTGCTCTGCCTAGAGGCCTGTCAGACTTACAATCCCCTCGATGGGTTGAGCTGTGTTCAAGGTCAAAGTACAGCCGGAATACAGCCAAATGGCTATGGAGAGCCGAATAGAAAATCTATGGACATGCCCGAAACCGTCAGCCCACGCATGAGCGCCTGACCGCTGTGTCTATTGCGGTTTCACGGTCCTGAATGAATCAAATCTGATGATGATGATGATGACGATGATGATGATTGTTCAGTCATGTGTGACGCACTTAACAGGCAGCGTATTCAACCTTGATCGGCGTATAGCGCTCGAGCGCTACAGACAGATCTAGGGGTGGGCCAGCGGCAGAGGACGACGCGTCACCACGCAGCCAACTCACGCATGATGCATATGGGGCCCACCCGTTCTCTCTCCCCCGACAGACAACCAAGACACCGTGGCAATGGGACCACCACCACCACCACCACCACAACCGCCCTGTGCTGATGGCACCAGCCCCCATGCGTGATCGCGCATGACAGAACGTCTGATGCCGGAGGGCGGGGGCACTACTCCCCTCCCGTAGTGGATATGGCAGCATTTTTGTAATGATGTTGTGGTGATGGCACGACTCCCTCTGCCTGGCAGACACGGCACACCTAACAATGCCATGTTGATGGCACTAGCCCAGTGATTTCTTTTTCACGATTCTTAATTGATTTCCTGTAGCCATTTGACTGAAAATCCAGCTCCATGGCTCCCATATTCGGCTCCAAACGCCAAAAAGAAAACCACTGCACTAGCCCCTCCCCTAGGCAGACATGGCACAACGACCGACGCTGTGGTCATGGCTCCATCGCTGAGCACGCCAGTGATTACCTATTCGGCTGTGCACAGCCATTTGGCTGTATTCCGTCTGTACTTTGACCTTGAACGCAGCTGAGCCCATCCAGTGGATATTTAGTCTGACAAGCCCCCCGGACAGAGCACGTCAACAGCTTCCAAATTACATATGTATGAGGATAAACGGTCAACGGGACGTCAACGGTCCACGCGGTCAAAGCAAAATCCAGCTGTGGAATAATTGATTACCACTCTTGAAAAGGATATCAGTGGAGCACGCGCACCTCGTTGCCGACGTTTGAGGCCGCGTGCAGCCTGAACCCGATGTTGGCCCCCGCCGCCTTGAGCAGTGATATTGTCTCGGAGCGGTGGAATAATTGATTTGAAATCTTGAAAAGGATATCAGTGGAGCACGCGCACCTCGTTGCCGACGTTTGAGGCCGCGTGCAGCCTGAACCCGATGTCGGCCCCTGCCGCCTTGAGCAGTGATAATGTCTCGGAGCGGTGGAATAATTGATTTGAAATCTTGAAAAGGATATCAGTGGAGTACGCGCACCTCGTTGCCGACGTTTGAAGCCGCGTGCAGCCTGAACCCGATGTCGGCCCCCGCCGCCTTGAGCAGTGATAATGTCTCGGAGCGGTGGAATAATTGATTTGAAATCTTGAAAAGGATATCAGTGGAGCACACGCACCTCGTTGCCGACGTGTGCAGCCGCGTGCAGCCTGAACCCGATGTCAGCACCTGCCGCCTTGAGCAGTGATAACGTCTCGGAGCGGTGGCCAGCATGAGCGATGACGAGAGGTGTCTCGCAGCTGCATGCACGCGGGTGGTCTGGTGTCAGCGAAAGGTTTATGGTTTAGGGTTTTAGGGTTTAGGGTTTAGGGTTTAGGGGTTAAGGGTTAAAACCTAAACCCTAAACCGTCCCCGACCTTCATGGCGGGTTTTAGACTTGAAACTTTATTCAATACCCTTTACCCCCTGCCACATTGGATTTATTATGTAACGCCACCACAGACACATATTAGCAAGCCCATGCGGTTGAGTGCCTGCATCGCTGGTGCGGAGCATCCTGCGCTGAATTCCTCGGCACCCATGTGAATGTGCCCGCGTGCTCCTCTCCCACCCGCCCTGCAGTGCATGCCATGCGGCGCATGCCATACCATAGTGACACGCTCATTTGGGGGTACGGCCATTTGGGGGTTGAAAAAAGGCCGTTCTATGCCCACGAAAGACATGCGTTTCAGGGCAGTTTCACACACACACACACTGCCCCCCCCCCCCGCCCTTTTCGCTCCATCCCATGCTGCACCCAAGCAGTGTTCTGAATATTCCTTGTTAATAGCTCTCCAATGCAGTTTGAATCTTCGACATCCATGCAGAATCGAGTGAGGTACAGCATATACGCCTTTTACTTGCGACACGGGTTTGGGGGTAGGCCCGGGCGTCAGTGACACCCTCGACACGGGTTTGGGGGTAGCCTACCCCCAATCGTACCCCAAAATGAGCGTGTCACTAGGTTATACACCACCCGACAACACACCGCGTGTTGACAACGTCGACCTTGATTCCCGGCGCCCGCAGCAGCACGCGCACGACGGCGCCGTGGCCGAGGCGGGCCGCCAGATGCAGGGGGGTGTCTCCACCGCGGTCGGGCCGCGTGTGGTCGCCACCGGCTTCGAGAATGGCCGTCACGGTGTTAACGCTGCCGGCAGAGGAGGCCGCCGACAGGGGGGTGACCTGCGAGGTATGGTTGCCAGCCTCATTAGGCAGCTCCCTCAATCCCACGCCCTTAGGGGGGCTACTGCAAACTGACTCGACTGTAAACCGACATGCGAGGTGAGGGCAAGATGAGGGTTGGGCGGTTTTGGGAGGGTCACATTCACTGACTGCCAATGGACATAGGGAGTTGACTAAAATGCTCACGGGTAAGGAGAGAAAGCAGGGAGAACATGTATGGTCAGCGTTCAAGCCCCAACTCTTGTGTAATGTATACCCCAAACCATGTGTAAACTTCTATACCCAAACTTGTGCAAACCCACAACCTAAGTCCAGCCTACCTGGTGCGCATCGAGGCTGTTGACATTTGCGCCGTGTTGGAGCAGCGTGGCCACACACGCCGAGTGCCCACCACTCGCGGCAAGGCTGATGGGTGTGCGCTCCCGGCGCACCAGCCGGTGCACATCGGCGCCGCACCGCAGCAGCGCGTCGGCCGCGGCGGCGTGGCCGTTTCTGCAAGGGTTGACGGTGTTGTTAATGTTGTTGTTGTTGTTGCTGCCTACATTCGAAACCCGGAAGGCATCTGATACTTGTGCCGTGGATACCTAAAACGAACTATTGGCCCCCTTGTCAAGGAGACCCTTCCCAACGGCGTGAACAAAAGCGCAGCCGCAGCCGCAGCCGCAGCCGCAGCCGCAAGCAAAACAACATCACCAAACAGAAACAAATCAACAGCGACCTACAATGAGGCCTTGTGCAGCGCGCTCTTGCCGTCTGCATCGAGGAAGTCCACGGCCACACCCGCACTCAGCGTCTCAGTCACCAGGTCGCTGTGGCCGTTGCAAGCAGCCCTGGGGTGGGAGGTTAAGGCAAAGCAAAACGATCAGACGGTTGGGCAGCGTGAGGTCGACATACATGCGCCGCGCATGCTAGGTAGGTGCCCTTCCCCCGCCCAGGCGCTCGTCAGTGTGTTTATCGCGGAGCGGCTGGGAAGATGAAAATATGCATAAGCGTACACACACACGTGTGGGGAGCACACCTGCGTCCACCTACGTGCAAATGCAAGCACGCACATGCCCATGCACCAACGACACACGTGCACACCTCAACACACGCATGCATTGCGTACCCACCAGTGCAGCTTGAAGTCGGTGTTGGCGCCGGCATTGAGCAGTAGGTCCTGGATCGCCTTGTGGCCGGCGTGCATCGCCGCGAGCAGCGGCGTGAGGCTGCGCACACACATAAACAGCAATGTTGCACAGCTGTATAGAAACGCTGTATAAATAACGCAAAGCGGACCGTGGGGATGCGATGGGAGGGGGGGAGTGGAGGCGAACGACCTTTTGTGCATGCGCCCTATCCGAGGCACACACAGGTTGGCAAACGTTGAGCAAAGTGCACAGCGTCGGCAGTCACAACCACACGGATAGGTGGGTTGAGGGGGGGGGGGCTAGCTTCGATAGGCAGCTCCCTCAATCCCATGCCCCGAAGGTGTGTACTGTCAACTGTCGACTATAATCTAAGGGGGGGGTTGAAGAGTTGGAGGGGAGTTGGAGCCTTGTGGCTGGTGTGTTTGAGTGGGGTAGCATACGCCAGTGGGTTGTTGTTAACGGCACCTGTTGCTGTCTATTGCAAGCAATGTGCGGCGCCTCAGTTTGTCAGGTGGTTGGGTGAATAGGGGGAGCCTACACGACAGTCGCTTGTTGTCTTCAAGGGTTGATGGCACCTGTTGCTGTCCATCGCGTCGATGCGCACGTCGGCCGCGTCCAGCAGCTTCTGCACAACGTCGAGCTGCCCAGCCGCCGCCGCATGGTGCAGCGGGGTGGAGCCAATGACGCCTGCCGCGCACCACCGCGCACCACCGTTGCTGCCTGATGCCGGGCTTGACTGCAAAAGCGTGCACACGCGGCGCGCGTCGGTTCAAGCTTGTTCAAGCAACACACTGTGTGTGTCACACACGCACACACACACACACACACACATGCACATGCACGCACAAACGTACACACACACGTCACCCCAACTGTCACGTGTTGCATCGTGCGCAGCGCACATATGCCGGGCGTGTGCAAACCCGGCAAGATCGCTGTTCAACCCGACTGATACAAGCAACCTACACTTGCCCAAACCTTGCCCATCCGAACAGAAGCCCTGGCCAATCCCCCACCTGCATCAGCCGAAGTGACTCTGCATACTCGGCCAGGCTGCCGCTCCCAGCGCCGCTCCCGCTCCCGCTCCCTTGGCTGCTTCTCTTCTTGCCCCCCGCTGTAGGCGTGTTCGTCTGACACAGCTGGATGGGCGTGGTTCCGTATTGGTCGACGAGCGCAGGTTCGCAGCCCGCTTGGAGCAGGGGGGCGACCACGCTCGCGGCGCCCCGTGCTGCAGCGAAGTGCAGCGCGGTGCGGCCGCCCATGGTGAGTGCCGACGGCTCACATCTGGGCAGGCCGAGCAGCATGCGCGCCAGCTCGACGTGCCCCTCCTTGCATGCCACGTGCAGAGCGGTCTCTCCGATCTCGTTGCGATGCAGCGGGTCGGCGCCGCGCTCGATGAGCAGGCGCGCCGTGGATGCATGCCCAAAGTGTAGTGCACAGTGCAGCGGCGTGCAGTCGTCAATGTTGGCTTGGTTGCAGAGGTCGGCCATCGCGTACGCGCCAGACGCGTGGGTGAGCAGCTGGTCTGCACGCACGCACGCACGCACGCACGCACGCACGCGCGCATGCACGCACATGAGGTTAGGCTTCAGCGCACTATTATGTCTATCTGCGCGCACACCACGCACGCACGCACGCACGCACGGGATGTTGGGTTTAAGCGCACTAGTATGGCTGCAGCGATGGCCGCTGAGGCTTCCCCCCTAAGGCGCCTTTGTGTCCAATGGTTGGCTACAGAAAGGGCCGAGCAGTCGCAATGTTAACGGCTTGCATCTAGCCGTGCGGGGGTGTGGGAGTGGGAGCAGTCCCCACAACAAACAAACTCTCTTTCTCTGTGTCTCTCTTTCTCACACACACACACACACATACACACACGTGCACACACACACAAACACACACACACACGCACACACACGTGCGTGTGCGCCACCTCCCCCTTTGCACCCCACTCACCCCACCTACGTCGGTCACGTGCTGGGGATGCAGCAATAGCAATGCCCGCAACACACAAGCTCTCTCTCTTTCACACACACACACACATGTGCCCTCCAGCTGCCGCAACACTTTTCATGTATATTTCGCTCACACACAAGCACGCATGCACGCATGCACGCATGCACGCACGCACACACACACACACAGAGAGAGAGAGATCGTTACAGAGAACTCTGCACGGCAGACCTAGATAGGCTGTTTCTGGTCATCATTGAGGAGATTCCATTTGGAGGCGGGTGACCAACCGTGCGCCAACAAGAGGGTGAATAACCTCATTCAAAAAGCAGTGGGGGAAAGGGGCAAATGCGGGTCACTGACGGCTGTGTTCGTCACTCCGCTTCGACTGAGTTTAAACTAGGTCTCGGCAGATTGACCTCCACAGTTGTGGAAATCTCGCTAAGAGGATCCACTCGGGTGTGACTCGCTTGGACAAGAGGTCCATGAACTCGGGGTGCTTGGAGATGTCGCGTTTGAAGTTGGAAAAGTGGGTGTTTGCGGAGGAACGGAACTTGACGGAGTGGGCGAAAAAGTCGCCGGCGCTGAGCCGGTAGGATGTGATGGCGCCGCCGGCATAGAGCGAAGTCATGTCCGGTCGGCGGTACGCGAAAAGGGCGGCAGTGGGGGGGTATATGATGTCGGGAGGGAGTGGGGGGGGAGAAGGGACGGGCGGGTGTGTGGAGATGGAGGGGCGGGGGGACGGGGGAGGTGGGAGGCGGCGGATGAGGGAGCCGATGAACGTAGCACGGTGCTTGTTGATCGTGTCGATGATGGGGAACGTACAAGGGGGGGAGGCATGCATCGTGGTGGTGGAGGTGTGCTCTGTGGTGTGAGGAGGGATGCCCTTGATGAGGCGGAGGAAGCGGTTGTGGGTTACTTCAAGTCGGTGGATGTGGGCCTTGTTCAACGTCCATGTCTGGCAGCCATACAGTAGGGCAGAGATCACAAAGGCGTTGTAGAGGTGGATCTTGGTAGTGGGAGCCGCGGGAGCCGGCGCAGCAGGGCGGGGGAGAATACCCACCACCACCACCACCAGGGGCGCAGCATGCCGGGGGGGGACAACCAGTGGACACGGGGCCGGACATGGGGCAGCTGCCGGGAGCGGCGCTGCCGCGGCCGGCCGGGCCGGGGCACCACGGGGGACAGGCACTGACACTGCCACCAACAGGGGCGCAGCAGGCAGGGGGGGGCCAGGCGGTGGTCACGGATCCGGGCAGGTTGCAGCTGCCGAGGGTGGCGCAGCAGGCAAGAACGGGGTACCAGGGGGGGCATGCACTAACACCACCACCACCCGGGGCGCAGCAGGCATCGGGGGGGCAGATTGGGGGCACGGGGGCGGGCATGTGGCAGCCGCCGGGGTCGGGCATGTGGCAGCCGCCGGGGTCGGGCATGTGGCAGCCGCCGCTAGGAGCAGGGTTCCAGGGGGGGCAGGCACCAACACCAACGGCACAGACCGCAGGTGGGGGGCATCCCTGGGGCATGGGTCCGGGCATGTGGCAGCCAGGGGCAATGCAAGAGGGGGCAGGGACGGCAGCACTGCAGCTTCAGATACACCACCTGCAGCAGCAGCTGCAACAGCTAACGGGCACGGGGCAACAGATGGGCATGGGGCAGCAGCAACAGGCTGCAGGGCTGCAGGCATTGCGCGTGCCGCAGCACACAAACGCAAGGCAGCAGCACATGGGCAATGGCGCGCAAGGCACAGGCACAGGCACAGGCACAGGCACAGGCACAGGCACAGGCACAGGGCACAGGCACAGGCACAGGCACAGGCACAGGCACAGGCACAGAAGGCACAGAAGGCACAGGCACTGGCACAGGCACAAGCACTGGCACATGAGGGCATGGGGCAGGCGCAGCAGCAGACGCAGCACCAGATGGCAATGGGGATGCAGCAGCAGCTGCAGCAGCAACATCAGCAGGCGGGGGCACAAACATGGGGGCCGCAACACATGGGCATGTGGCAGCACCAGCAGGCTGGGGGGGCCAGCATGCGGGGACGGGCGGGGGGGGGACACCACTGGCGGCGGGGCCGCCGCATCAGGTGATGACTGGGCCGCCGGCATGGGACCCCATTGGCGTAGGGCAGCAGCATGCTGGAATGGAACAGCAGCAGGGCATGGGGTCGGCGAGGGGGGGGGCAGGGCCACTGGGGGCGCTGGGGGCGCCCCCGGTGGCGGCAATGGGCCCCATGCACGACGCGGAGCACACCGGGATGGCCGGGCACGGCGGGGCCGGGCCCAGCCGGCCGGGCCACGCCCCGGCATCGGGTTACGCGTAATGACGTGGAACGTTAAAGGGCAACACTATCACATAGACCAGAGCGCCGACGTCAGTAACTGGCTCTGGGCCACAACGGACATCATCGCATTCACTGAAACTGGGCATACCGGCGAGGCCCCCGGGGCTATTAGGGGGTTCAAGTGCCTAGCATGCAGCCGACGCCCATACACCGCTAAACACGGGGGGGTGGCGCTTCATGTGCGCTCCACGATCGCGAGCCACGTCAAGGTGGTGGAAGACACCCCAGCGCTGGGGATGCTTTGGTTCAGGATTAGGCTCAAGGGGGGGAGGGACGTGTACGCGTGCGCTGTCTACCTCCCCCCCCCACCTCCACGTACCTGAAGCGGGAGGGCGGGAGCCTGTCGGCGGAAGCCCACATGCTGGCTCTCGCCCAAGGGATAGCCAAGTACAGGGAGCTGGGGGAGGTGCTAGTTTTGGGGGACCTCAACGCCCGCACCGGCCAAGCGGACGACAGGGGGGGCACGACGCCGAGGGGGGTGACCCCGCCCTCGCGCTGACCGCTTGGGACATCACACGGGCTGGGCGGGTAGGACAGCGGACGTCTGCCGACCACGGGCCGCAGAACGCGCACGGGAGGGACATGATTAGACTGTGCCGAGACACCGGGATGGTGATTCTGAACGGGCGCTTGCCAGAGGATGAGGGGGGAGCACACACATTCCATGCAACAGGCAGGAATGCGCACAGCGTTGTTGACTACCACGTTGCATCGCCGGCACTCATGTTTAGCGAGACGGGGGCCCCGCGGGAGGGGGCCACGCTCAGGGTGCATACGATCCCCACCCTGCCAGGCTGGAAGGGGTCCTTTGACCACTGCCCAGTTGTGCTGACCATGGGCGAGGCGGCCGGTGAGGCGGTCGCCACGCCACACCCTACCATGCCATGCACCACGCCAACTAGATTTAGGTGGCCTGAGGGGGGGGAGCGTGCCTACGCACGGGAGCTGCAGGGGGTGGCGGCAGAGATCAAGGGGGCGCGGGAGGCCCCCACGGTAGATGAGGAGCAGGCGCTCCTAGAAGGGGCGGTTGAGCGGGCAGCGCGGGCGCTGCACGCGTCAGGGGCGGCTGGGGCGGTGCTGGTAAAACCAGGGGGGGGGGGCGCATCAGTGCGACCACACAACACATGGTATGCCCAGGAGTGCAAGGAGGCACGGCAGGCGTATCGAGAGGCCGAGAGGGCGCACGGGGCGCAGTCGACGCTGACCTCAGCAGCGTTCAGGGCGTATAGGCAGACCACGCGACGCGTGCGCCGGGCATGGGAGGCCCAGGAGTACGACGCTATGCTCAAACACATGCATGGCGCCCCCAGGAAATTCTGGCGCAAGGTTAAACCAGGGAGCCAGGGAGGGGGGCTGAGGGATGTAGAGGGGTGGACGACCTACTTTGAGGGCCTGGTTGGGGGCGAGCATGCCCATGGGGAGCTGCAGGAGGGAGGGAACCCGTTTTCGGATGCCTCCGAAGGAAATAAGCAGCGGGCACGAGTACTCAACGCTTGGATCACCGAGGACGAGGTGAGCACAGCCCTCCTGGGCATGGCGGCGGGCAAAGCGCCGGGCGTGGACGGCGTACCGGTGGAATTTTATCAAAGGGCATGGACTGGGGAGGGGGACACAGGGGGTGGGGGAGATGTGGAGGGGAGCGAGCCGCAACACGCGCTGCTTGAACCGATCACACATCTACTCAATCGGGTCTTCCGCGAGGGGTATCCCAAAGCATGGCACATGGGGGCAGTCACGCCGGTGCCGAAGAAAGGCAATCTGGACGAGCGGGACAACTATAGGGGCATCACGGTGGGTGGGGCGCTTGCTAAGCTCTATAGTCTGGTGCTACTCCGCAGACTAGACGACCTTGCTGAGAAGGGCGGCCATAGAGCCGCCGGGCAGGCAGGGTTCCGGAAGGGGCGGGGGACCCCTGACAATGCCTTCATCCTACAGCACATGATTGAGAGGCGCAGCCATGAGCGAAAACCGCTGTATACTGCCTTCATCGACTTTAGAAAGGCATACGACTGCGTGCATCGGCAGCTCATGTGGGAGTGCCTTAAGAGCCTGGGGGTGGGGGGGGCGTTTTTAGCAGCCCTGACATCACTGTACGATGGGGCTGGCATGTGCGTGCGCATAGACGGCACGGTGGGACCAGGCTTCACCACACGCCAGGGGGTCATGCAGGGCGACCCAATGTCGCCGCTTTTGTTTGGGCTGTTTATCGACTCACTAGAAGGGGAGCTTGACGCACAGATGCCAGAGGTCGGGGTCCCCCTAGGGACAGGAGCAAACAGGCGGCTCCTACGGTTACTCTTGTATGCAGATGACCTCGTGCTCATGGCAGAGACGCCGGAGGCGCTCCAGCGCTTGCTAGATGCACTTCACGTTTTTTGCAGGACGCACGCTCTCACTGTCAATGTCCGCAAATCTGAGGGGGTGGTGTTTAACGACCAGTACTGCCCGGTCACGAGCGCCAGGGGAAGGGTGACCCTGAAGTACGCTGGTATGGACCTGCCCATCAATCACGAGTTTAAATATCTGGGCATGCTTTTTGGGAGCCGTCGGGCAATAGGCGCGGGGCTGGAGCAGAGGCAGGGGGCGGGCCAGCGTGCACGCTTCGCCCTAGCGCGCAGATACGATGCCATGGGCCTCCACAACGTGGGAGTAAAGGCGCACCTGTTCAACGCACTGGTGCGACCTGTAATTAACTACGGGTGCGAGATCTGGGGCCCAGGGTTGATGGCGGGGGCGGGCATGGGGGTACAGGGGATCTTCTCGGGGGCAGCCGACAAGTGGGGGTTGGCTGGAGGGGACGGGGGCCCCTCCAAGGCGGCGCGCCGCAAGTGGCGCGCCATGGAAGCCCTGCACTTGCAATCTGTGCGCGAGGCCCTCCGTATTCGCAGGTGTGGGCAACAGCTATCGCTGCTGGCGACGGAGGTGGGCTGGCGACCGCTGTCGACCGACTGGCTGCGGCAGGCGGCGCGCTTCTGGGCGAAAGCGCTACGGCGGCCGGATGGCGATCTGCTGAAGGCGGCAATGCGGGAGAGCTGGGAGCTAGCGGCGGGTGGCGTGCGAGAGAGCTGGGTGGCACAGCTGAGCGAGTGCCTCAGCACAGTGGGGCACACGCTGGTGTGGGGCCAGGAGGCGGGGGGCATCGCCCGCCTGCTAGAGACAGCAGCGGCAGGTTGGCTGGCATCAGAGACCAGCACACCAGAGCTGCCAGAGGACGCCAACCAGCTCAGCGTCGTCCGCTCAGTGCCTGACTCATGGTCACACCGCTTCAAGATGCTTACTTACTTGCGGTGGATGGCAGACGACTGTGGCGGCGCACCAATGCTCTGGACGGGGCTGAACAGCGCCGCCCAGATCACGACACTCGCACGCTTTAGAATGGGGCTGCATGAACTGCAGATAGAGAAGGGGCGCCACACGGCGCAGGCAGAGCCACGCAGCCAGAGGCTCTGTCGCCTTTGTGGCATGCGGGAGGATGAGGCACACGTGATTTTTGAGTGTCCAGCGTATACGGAGACACGCGTACAGTTCCACACCCTTTTCCTGAGCGTCCCTGGGGACGATAAAGGCTTGGATGCGAAGATGCGGGCGTTTATGAACCCCAGCCCGGGGCTACTTTACCCTTGTTTTTGGCGTGACATGGCCAACTTTCTGGTCTCGTGCCTTGATATACGTAACACAAGCCTGGAGATGGTAGAGGATCGGGAGGAATAATTGACCTGAAGCGAACGATGTTTTGAATTAGGAGTCAATGAGGCAGCCACGATAGTGGCGGGGACCCAAGCGTGGGTTCCCGAGGAGCTGCGGTGGACTGTGCCGTTTGCAGTGCACCGCAGCTGGCGCACCTGAGAAATGCCCACGCTGGGTCTCACACGTGAAAGCTGCCTCAAAGATGACGACCTCAAAACGGAGTATGCAGAAGGAACATATTTATCCGCTATAACCGGGGGGCAAGCTTGCTTTCTAACCTATCACCAAATCCCACACTGTTGGTCACTACTGACCGCCTTTTCCAGCCCCTTTCTAGGTAGTTAGGCTTAGGGATGTGCCCCTCACCGAGTCCTTCTGTGCCTCCCCCCTTCAGCAGGGGGGGGGCCTGCGACACGTCCAATGTCGTGCTCGGTGCAACTACAAGGGGTCAGCTTCTGCTCAGAGCCGGGTTAAGGGTAACAGGTTGAGAATCCTGTGAATGCTGGTTGAAATCCCAGTTAGAAAACCCCTTAACACGTTAGAGGTTGCGGCCCGGCTGGATATCCTTTTCGGCCACGTCTTGGCCTTTCTCCCCACGGGGGGATGTCTCTTCTGGCAATTGGCGACGAACCTGCCTTGCGTTTTCCGTTTCCCAACATGCGCTCACCGACTTCAACAAGCGTTTGCTGCCGCTGCGGTAGGGGACCTAGGGGTGCGCCCACGCTCTTTACAGAGTTGGGGTTCCCTACCACCAACAGCCAGCCATCTCAGTAAGGTGCTCGGGCCATATGGCGCCGAGCACGGTCTTATACGCCTTTAGAGGTGTCCCTGACTGTAACATCCATCATCAGTGGGAGAGATTGAGTTGGAGTTCCAGAACCGGGGAGTGAGACGGTTGAAGGCGTACCAGGCACTTCCGATCCGGCGTGAGATCTCTGAGTCGAGGATGTCGGAATCAGACGTGTTGGGAGCGTCATCAGAAGGGGCGGCGGGGGAGGACAGAATACTTCCCAGGTATTTGAACTTGGAGGTGGAGTGGACCAGGTGGGGGGTAGATGAGGAGTTGGAGGGGATGGTGATAGGGGCGGAGGGGACGGTATGGGCAGAAGGGTGGCCGAGTGATTGTGCCACGGCTTTGTCGTAGTTGATCGCAAGGGCCAGGTCTGAACAGATGCGGTCGAGGAGGGTGAGCATGGTGCGGAGGTCTTCCTCGGAGGGGGCGAGCAGGGCGATGTCGTCGGCGTAGAGAAGGAGGGGGAGGATTGTGGTCAAAAAGTCCTTGCGGGACTCAGGGGTGTACAGTTTTCCGTCGATCATGTAGCCAATTTGAATGCCAGCGTTGGGGAGCTGGGCAATCAGGGACCGGACAACTGTCGATGTAGACATTGAAGAGGAGGGGGGAGAGGGGGCAGCCTTGCTTGACGCCAGCTTTGAGAGGGAAAGGGGCGGATTATGCACCGTTGACTCGGGCTCTGGCGGTGGCACCAGAGTAGAGGCTTTCAATGCGTGCAAGGAGGGCAGGGTGCGTGCAGCGGTGGAGGAGGGTTTTCCAAAGGACGGCGTGGTTGACACTGTCGAACGCCTTGGACAGGTCGACGTAAGCCACATGGAGGGGGGCGTGGGCGCGGTGTGACTCCTCTTGGAGGTGTCGTAGGGTGAAGATGGCATCGGAGGTGCCACGGCCCGGACGGAAGCCAAACTGGGAAGTGTGGAGGGTGGGCTCCAGCTGGAGCTTGAGGCGGTTGAGGAGGATGTGAGTGTAGACCTTGCCAGCGACGGGCAGGAGGGAGATGCCGCGGTAGGACTTGCTGCGCGTGGGTGGGCCCGAGGATGCGCCCTTGTAGAGGGGGCAGATGTCTGCTTGGTTCCACGCGGCGGGGATGGAGGTGGTGTTCCAACAGGTAAGGATGATCTGGTGGAGGGCGGTTGCGGTTGCGGTGCCGCCGTGTTTGAGGAGGGGGGAGGTGATGTCGTCAGAGCCGGGGGCAGAGTTTCTGAGGGATTTGATCGCGGAGACCACCTCGCTCAGAGAGGGAGGGGAGGCAAGGGGGGAGGAGGAGGGGAAGGGGGAGGGGGGGCGAAAGTGGAGGAGGGGGGGAGGGGGGGGAGGGAGGGAGGGGGGGAGAGGGGAGGGGAGGGAGGGGGAGGGGGAGGGGGGGGAGGGGGAGGGGGAGGGGAGGGGGAGGGGGGGAGGCGGAGCGGGGGTAGTGTAGGAGGAGGGGGAGGGAGACGGGGGCGGTGCGGGGGTGGTGGGGGTGGAAATGAGATGGGAGGCGAGGGTGGCTTCGTCGACTTCCGAGCGGAGTGGAGTGTGGAGGACACGGAAATATTCTCCAAACGCGTCTGCCGCCGCCTGAGCTCCAAAGCACAGGTGGTCGCCAACACGGAGGGCAGGGAAGGCGGCGGAAGGGGGGCGGTCGACGAGTTTGGACAGCATGCGGTGGGCGGAGTGGGGGTTGTTGTCGTCAAAATCGTGTTGCACGCGTTGAGCGACACCGTCCCAGTGCTTGCTGGTGGCGCGTGCGATGGCGGACTTGAGCTGGGCAGTCATGCGCGCCTCCTTGGGGGCGTCACGGTTGCCAGTCAGTGCACTGTCGGAACGCATGGACTGAAGGTCGTGGGCGAGTTTGAGAGTCTCGGGGGGGAGGTAGAAGTGGATGGGGACCTCGCGTGGGCGGGGGCCAAGGGTGGATCTGGCCGCTGAGTGGATGGCCGCGGTGAGGTGGCTCGTCATCTGGTCCAGGGTGGGGGGGGTCGGGGAAGGGGGGAGGGTGGCGAGGGCCTCCTCGACTGCTGCCGCAAAGTGGAGCCGCGTGTCAGGGTCTCGGAGCAGGTCGGTGAAATAGCGGGAGGGCGGAGGAGGACGGCGGGAGTGGGTGATGTTCCAGGCTCTGGAGAAGCGGAAGAGGATGCGCGCGGTGACAAGGGCGTGGTCAGAGCGGGCGATGGTGTCAAGTCCCCGGGTCTTGGGGCATCGTGCTCGCACGTCTTGCACGGAGCCCAGGTGAGGGCGGCGGACGAGGATGTAGTCTGGGATGTTGCAATCCTGTTGGGTGTTGCTGTACCAGGAAAATACGCTCGAAGGGGGATGGGGGAAGAAGGTGTAGGTGACGGCAAGATTGTGGGCGGCACACAGGTCGAGAAGCCGGTGGCCGTTGTCGCTGATGCCAGGTTTGTGGTGGAACCCGGCAAGGGGGGAGTAGGGAGGGAAGAAGGAGGAGGGGCGGTGGAGGGGGGGGCAGGCGTACGGACCCACCGACGGGTGGGCGTCGGGGGATGCCGCTGTGATCTTGGCGTTGAAGTTGCCTAGGACCAAAAGGAAGTGGTTTGAGAGGGTTTGGGAGAGCACGTCGCGGTGGAGTTGTTCGTAGAACGCGTCCTTGGCGACTGCATCATCCGCGGCGTCTGTGGGGGCGTAAGCGATGACTGCGGTGACGGGAGGGGCGCCGGCGGGGCGGAAGCGTAGGACGAGGATGCGGTCGCTGAGTGCCGCGTAGCCGCCCTCTTTAAGGAGGAGCTTGGCGGTGTCAGGGCTGAGGAGGGCGCCGACGCCGTGGGTGTGTTTGGTCCCACCGGACCAGATGAAGTGGTAGCCATTCTCTTCGAGCGGCTGGCTACCGGAGCCGGGGTGCCGCACCTCTTGGAGGCCGCATATGTCGATGCGGAGGTGTGCGAGGTGTTTGGCGAGAGCAAAGGGGCGTGCCATGGGGTTGAAGCGTGAGCCATCTGCTGCACCCCAGAGGGTGCAGCAGTTGTAGGTGGCCGCGATGAGCTCGTGGCGTGGGTGAAGGAGGTGGGGGCGATTGGTAGCCGAGGGGACGGAAGGTGCAGGGACGTTGGCTAGTCGTCCTGCCCGTCGGTGGGGTGGGGCCCGCTTACTCCTGCCCCACCCCGGGGCCGGAGGGGGAGAGCTGCTCAAGGGACATGGAGCGGGTGATGGAGCGGGCGATGCGCTGACCAATGCCTGCAGATGCCTCGCGGATCTTGATGGCCTCGATCATCGAGCCCTTGCCCTTGTGGGTGACAAAGGCCGGGGACTCGTGCGTGGAGGGGCCGCCGTAGTCTGCGAACCCTGTGCCGGGGTTGGAGAGCTCGGAGGGTGTAGAGCTCGGAGGGTGGAGAGCTCGGAGGGCACACACACACACACACACAGACACACACATATGCACACTGAGTCTTGCCCCTCATGCGTTGTGCTTACCCAGGATCGCGGTATTGCCGTTGGCTGCCGCAAAGTGGATTGAGCCGTTCTTGCGCCGATCAAAGTCGCCTTGCCCGCCCGCGCACGCACCGCTCTTGAGCAGGCTGGCAATCTGTTCGGTGTCTTCTTCGGCGACTGCGCGTGCGAGGACGCTTGCATCGTGCGCCGGCCGCAGCATGTAGCGGATGCTGCAGCCGCACACCTTGGGTGGGGGGTGGGGGATGGGGGGGGCGGTGTGACTGTGTGTGTGTGTGTGTGTGTGTGTGGTGGTATGTGTACGGTGACGGGCAATCTGTGCCCAGCTGGCGACTTAGTAAGCACCGGAGCCACCCCTTCCTACCAAAATCCCGATGCCTGCGGCGGCGCCTCAGGCGGCGCCTTCACTTGCGCGGATCAGGCGGCGCCTCAGGCGCGCCGAGACCGCCTCAGGTGCGTCACCGACTGCCTGAGGCGCTGCCTGAGGCGCCCACCACCGCCTGAGGCGCACCCAGGCAACCAAGCCTCGTGCGTTATAACTGCCTTCTCTTGCGCGTCTCAGACGTTGGGGCGGGTGGTAGGGCCTCAACACTCACCACACTCTCCTCCTCCCCTTGCAGGCTGTCCCCGCTCGACTGTGTGCTCAGGCCCCGCGCAAACAGCGCAGATGATGCGGCGGCGGCGGCGACGGCGCCCAGGGGCGGCCGCGCCACGCTGGCAGTGGCAACCCGCTTCACCGCAGCAGCAGCAGCCGCAGGCTCCGCTGCGCTGTGGGCGAGGGCGAGCCCGCCCGTCGCGGCCGCAGCGCCTGGCACCGGCGAGCTCGAGCCCGGCTTGTGTGGTGGCTGTGCCGCGCCGGGCAGCCCGGATGGGACAGGGTCGGTGCCAACGGCGACTCGCGGCGAGTTGCGGCCGGAAGACGCAGCTGGAGCGGGCCGCCGCACGTTGGTCCGGCTGTCGCCTCCCCCTGCGTCTGCCGCAGCCTGGCTGGACTGGGGCGTGCCACTGGGGAGCGGCGCGTCAAGGCGCGCACTGCCTGCAGTTCTCGCGCCGGGCACCTGCTGTTCAGCTGCTGTGCCGCGCGTGCCATGCCCGCCGCCCCATGCGGGTGGGGGCGATGCTGGCCCTGGGGATGATGCCATTGCTCAGCTGCACCTCGGCTGGGATGCTGTAGCTTCAGCTGCCTCCTTGCTAGTAGTGTAAGTAGCTGTCACAGCGACTCAGCTGTGTCGGGTCGCGGCCTGCGTGTGTGTTGCCTTAGATTTGGAGCATGCGGTGCATGCGGTGCCCTTCCACGGTGTAGCCTCACACGCCACAGCCACATGGGGAGGAGTTTCGCAACGTGGGTGGGTGTGCGTGTGCGTTGATTGCCGGTGTCATCACCTTGTAACCTCAATGTCGTCAATGTGTTGCAACTCCGCTGATGCTTTGCGAAACGCGAATCATTGTGGAGACGTTGGAGACGTATTGTTGGAGGATGAGCGCGGTAGTGGCCAGTGGCGACAGTGTGGGTGAGTGAAGTACGGAGTTGTACTTCGAACAGTTGTTGTGGTTGTGTGTGTGTGTGTGTGTGTGTGTGTGTGTGTTTGTGTGTGTGTGTGTGTGCGTGTGCGAGTGTGTGTGTGTGTGTGTGTGTGCTTGCATGCACACACATGTGGGCATCGCTCGCTGCTGCCGACATGGTGGGAAGCACACACACCGTTGACCACGGCTACCTGCTGGCCTACGCTGCCGCATTCCAAGCGCTCGTGCCGGAGAGACTGGTAGGCTGGCGCGCTGCATGGTCTTGCGGGCTCTCCTAGTAGAGCCCCCATAGGAGGCCTTCCTAGACATGTAGTCTAGGCCTTAACTCACGCCCCGGGGTCCTCCGGGCGCGTACATATAAAAACTGTAAAAACTCAGCCTGAACCCGTGCAGCTGCGTACCGGGGGCGGCGCTGCGGGTGCGGCTCAGTGGATGGGTTCCGCGCGCTCTGCCCTGGCGCGGTAGGGCAGCTGATGTGCAAAACTGGCGGTGGTGCTTCAGCTGCAAGCAGGGGTGGACGCGCAGTGAGTGCGGCGGGCGGGCGCGCCACGGTCGCGGCGGCTCTGGCACTGGACCTCGGGCTGCGCGGGGACCCACCTGAAACACGGATCTTCGTGGGGTTGCGCAGCCTGGAGGGGCGCAGGAGCACGCGTGGCGCGCGCGTCAGCCTGCGCCGCGTCGCGGGGGGGACTGGGAGGACGGCGGTGGCTCTGCTGCCGAGGCTGGCGAGGGGAGCGACCCCCTGGGGCTGCGTGCCGAGGCAGAGCAGGCGTCATCGTTGCTGTCGAGCGTTGGCAACAGAGCGGGCGCGCGCGGGGCGCGCACATGGGGTAGCCGCTGCCACGCACGCTCACCGGCAGCCTAGCTCTCCTATGCCCCCACGCGCGAAAAGGCGACAGTGGCAGCAGAGGCGGCAGGCGCGCGCGCAGATGGATGACTTCATTGTGGACGACTTGGATAGCAGCGGTGGTGGGAATGGGGGGGCAGTGGGATTGGGGAGGGGCCTGGACGCAGGGGATATCACAGCCCCACTGCAGCTGCTGTGCAGGAGGTCTGCATGCATGCCATGCCGTTTTGAGGGGGCAGTGGGGGGTTGCATGCAGGGTGGCACGATGCGGAATACAAAAACGAATACGGAGTACGATACGATACGGAATACGGGTTTCAAATGGGGGAATACGGTGGGGGAATACGGCGGAGAATACGGTGCTGTAGTTTAGGCGCCACACACGTGCGTGAGCATGCGCATCATCTCCGTGGTGCCAACACACTGCAACACACTTCCCCCACTAGTCCTGTACTAGTAGCCCCACCCTGTATACCTCAGAACTGGCCAAGGGCCAAGGTCTAGGTCGCCGTGTGCACGGTCCGAGTTGAACAGCAACATCATCCTATTCCTTGACCGTCGTCGTCCAGTCCTGTGGGGTGTGGCCCTACGAAACCTAACAAAACGCACCAAAATTTTCATCATCCCCACACTCAACCCCAACGAATTCACAACAGGAATGCCTGGAGGCATGTGGAGCTACACTCCCCCACCCAAAAATCAAAACTTAAACCTCAGATTTCTATATGTACATACGCACGTGTGCGGCGCCTCAACTGCAGCACCGTATTCTCCACCGTAGTCCCCCACCCTAGTCCCCCATTTGAAACCCGTATTCCGTATCGTATCGTACTCCGTATTCGTTTTCGTATTCTGCATCGTGCCACCCTGTCGCTGCGGCCGGTGCCATCCCTCCCCTGGTGCAGCTGCTGGGGGCTGGCTCTACTAATATGGTGCAGGGGATGGCAGCACAAACACTGGTGCGCCTCGCTCAGAACGCCAGCAACGCTGCCATCATCGCTGCTGCCGGCGCCATCCCTTCACTGGTGCAGTTTGACATTTGACAAGCTCAAGCAGGCCGCAGCATTTGACAAGCTCAAGCAGGCCGCAGCATCAGCCGCTCTGGCAGCCCTTCGTGTCGGCATCGCCAAGAACCGCGAGAAAGCATCCAGAGCTCGAGGCTCTAAGTCAAGTCGGCGCGAAACCACTGACTGGAGCAGCAATCTGGAGCACCCTGGAGCAGCAATCTGGAGCACCCTGGAGCAGCAATCTCATTCACCACGCCAGCCGTGCATGGCACTAGTTGATTTAGGGTTCTCCCACCTCGTAAGTGGTTGTAGCTTACCCAAGTTATATCACCCTCGTTGTGGTTGTGGATCTCCCTCCCTGGTTGCGGTTGCAGCAGGTGTGGACTTGCTTTTAAGTCCTGAGATTCAGTGGGCAGAGCACTCCGTGTCTCTGCCCTCCCGTGCCTCCCCCCAGGTTAGAGAGAGAGGTTGCCCTGACAGTCTGGTGCATGCCTGCCCTACTTGCATATGCCCGAGGGGCACGCTCTGCACCCCACTCGCAACACCACGACATAGCGTCACATGATCCTTTGTAACACTCCGTGTCTCTGCTGCCCCCTTGCCTCTCCCCAGCGCCCGCTGATTCTTGTCACCGCGCTTCTGCTGCAGCCGCACGCTGTGTCATCAGCGAGCGATAGGACCTCCTGATGATGATGTCAAGGTGATGAAGGGTCTGTTAAAGTAATAGTGTCGTGGCTTGAGGGCTGGAAGCGGTAGTCGGGGCGTCTGGTTTGTGTGTAACAGCGAGCAGGGAATAAAAAGAGGTCATGTGACCAGCTGTTGAAATCTGCTGAAAACCAACACCCCCCGCTGGCTTCTGTGGCCCCCGCGGCCAGGCCCAAAGTTGTATGGTTTCCCCTCTCCTGCCCCCACACATCCAGCCGTGCCCAGCTCATGCACCCTCCCCCAGCTTCACAGTCTCTGTGCTACCCATGCTGGAGCATTACCAGGGTTTCACAATACTCTGTGTTCTTCTTGTTTTGACCGTGTTCCGTGTTCCAGGCTCGCGTTCCAGGTTATTTACAACACAAGATGGGAGGCCTGCACAGCCAGCAGGCAGGGCAAGAGTACCTCGCCCTCGCCATCCCCCCCATGCACCGCCCTGTCCTGCCGGCCTGAACCCCCCAAGCCAACCCAGTCGCAGTCGACGTCATCCACGGCGGCGCAGTGCAGTGCGACAAGTGCCACAGTTGCAGCTGCAGCGCAGCGTGCTGCAAAGGCGACGCGGCATTTTTGATGGCGAGAGACGGTCGATTCCTGCGCGAGACGGTGGCACATGATCACGCCCTTGAAAAAACGGGCGCGGACGGGAGAGGAAGAAGCCTGCGCGTATGGCTTGAGAGACGGCGGCCAGAGGGAGGCAAGAGATGGACGACAGGCAGCCCAATGTGTTATGGCGATGGAGCGGAAAACATAGAGCCTGGCTACAGCTTTGGGTGTTGCATTGGATTGGTCACTTGGGTGAGCTTGGGCGCTCTGGCTACGCCAGCTCGCTTTCTGTGCATTATGCACACCTGCTCGCTCTGATACTTGGGGTCACTGGGTTCGATGACACGGATGCTCATATTATCGGTTGAACCGGGCGAGCAGAGGCCCCGCCCGCACGCGGTGGCGACGATCGTCGTCGATGGCCGAGGGATGTTCACGACCACGGGCGCTTGTCGTCTTCCCTTTTCCAGTCGGCAGGGCGAGGGTACCCCGGGCTGGGGTTCTTAGTTTGGAGCTGGTAAGCGGGCTGGTAGCTGCAGGGCACTTGCCTGCACGCGGTTTGGGGGCGGGTGGGGGTGGAGGTGGAGTGGTTCGTAAGTGTGCATGCCTGTGTGTGTTTGCGTGAGAGGGACACACGGCGATCGGATCAATATGCGAACGGTGCAGCTGCACCAGCTGGGACGATCATGCATGCCTTCTGGTAGCAGCTGCGTGGGTGGTGTGTTATGCTGCTGCTGGTGACTGATTGATGTGACAGTCTGCTGGACGCCTCTTATGGCGCATTAGACGTAAACGTGAATACGGGTGCAGGGTTACGTGTCGGGCTGCGCACAGTTCCCCCCTACCATAGTACCGCTTTGTCTTGCCAATTAAATAATTCGGAAAGCGTCGCAGCAAGGTCGATTTCTAAAAAATATTGCCGAAAAAGTAAAAAAAACGCCAAAAGTGACGGGAATAAAAACGAAAAAAATCCCGCGGCAAGGCACCAAAATTATAAACAATCACCCCCTTTGTAAAAGTGGCGGCAAGGCAAAGCGGTACTACGGCACGACCCATGCGACCGTGCACACCTGAACTTGATTCCAATCACGCCCCACTTGGACGCGGCCAGCTGCGTGCATGTGCGATGGGCGGACAGGCGGCATGTCAGTTGGGGCATGAGCACAGACGGGGCTGGACGAGACTGTGAGGAGGACCCATGAGATGGATGAGGACCTATGTGGAGGCATCACACCCATCACACTCGTCACACACACACCCGGATCCGCCCATGCCCCCTCCCCCCACCCCCTGGTTCCGTGCGCGTTCTCTTTCTCTCTTCTCTTCTCTCCTCCTCTCTTCTCTTCTCTCTCTCTTCTCTTTCCTTCTCATATGCCCACTGTGAGAGGTCCATGTGGAACATGTCGCCGCAGCACCTTGGTTGGGGTCGGGGTGGGGGGCGTTGGGTGAGCATTTTTTTTTACAGTTTTTACATACACGCGCCCGGAGGACCCCGGGGCGTGAGTTTAGGCCTAGACTACACATCCGGGGGAGCTCTACTAGTAGATCCCGCAAGGCCACGCAGCGTGCCAGCCTACCAAGTTGGGTGGGCACATCAGCACGCCTGTGCGGGTGTGTACGGTTCTGCGCGCACAGGCTCACAACCCGACCAAAATCCCTACGTCTAGGGCGCGCAAGTTCAGGCGGTCATGACCGCCTGAGGCGGTCGGGGGTGCGCCTCAGGCGGTGGTGGGTGCCTAAGGCAGTCAGGGCGGCGCCTGAGGCGGTCGGGATCCCGCACAAGGCGGCGCCTTAGCCTATCGAGGGTGCGCCTGAAGCGACACCTCATGCGGTCGGAGCGCCTAAGGCGACGCCTGTGGCGCCGCCCTGATCCGCGCAAGTGAAGGCGGCGCCTGAGGCGGTGGGACTGTGGTAGGGCAAGTGCCACCCACGCTACTCTGATGAGACCCCAGTCTCCCAGGCACACCACTCACCAGCGCTTGTTGGAGTACGCGTTGGCTGGGTAGGCACACTCGCACTTGTCGGTGATCTGGACAACGACTGAGGACAAGGAGGAGTAGCACACGTCGTAGCGGTCTAAGTAGGTACCGTAGTTGTCTGTGAAGCCGTTGTTCGCACACGCGACCTCGAAGCAGATGCCCTGCGCGTGGGGGCACGGGTGCGTGGGTCACAGGGGCACACGCAGGAGAGCCCCCAAGGGCAGGTGCAGAGCGCCGACAGGCAGATCTACAGCCTCCAGTCGTCAGCGCGCCAGGGAGGGACTCAGCGCAACTCACGCATTGGCCATTGTACCCCCAGTTGGAGTCGGCCAGCGCTGCGATGTCCCATCCAGTCGCAACGTCCTGGTCCAACCAGTAGTAGCCGCACGAGCCGTCTGCGTCAAACACAAATGGGGTGAAGCAGATATGCAGGGTAAGTAATGTGTGCGGATCTTTCTTTCGGAACCAACAACAACTCACAGTGGATGGTCCACGGGTCACCCAGAGCACCGTAACGGGTCGCCCTGCCCTCGTGCTGCGGTGGAGCGTGTGTGGGGCAGGCGACGTAAAGAGGCTTGCAAGTGGTCCCAGCGCGATCATGAGTCGCCATCCCCTCAGCACCCGCCAGCACGTGCCCTGCTTTCCGACACACCCAGGTCCAGTCGTAATCGTCCGCGGCGGCGCAGTTTAGCGCAGCGGCCGCCGCCGCGAAAAGCAGCGGCAACGTGCAACCGATTTTCCTCGTCATGGTGAGCGTGGTAAGAGGGGTGGTCAATTTTTAGGAGGTGGCGGCGCGTTCTAAGAAGAACACTGGCGTGCAACACGCTAGTTCACTATAGGCGTGTCAAGTACCAAACTATAATTGAATACCCAAAAGTGTGTTGAGACAACATCGAACCCAAACCCCAACCTAAGCCCATTGGTGAGCTCTCCCATGCGGGCAGCAGGTGGAGGAGGAGCCCTCCTACCCAGAACCACACCAAACCCCATCGGGGCCCGGCTTGTGGTGGCAATGCGTGCATGTTTGTTCACACACACGCACACATGTGCACGACCAAGCACGCACGCACACACACACACACACAAACACGCACACACACGCACACAAACACGCACGCTCGGGATGTGAGAAGCCTGGTGCGCAAGCTCGGCGCGAGCGCCCGGCCGAGCCAGCAGATGCAGGCGCTCGACACGATCATCGACGTCATTTGGCCACAATCACTGCTGCTGGTGCTAGCTTGGAGCTGGTGCAGCTGCTGGGGCCGGGCTCTTCATCGGACGTGCAGGGCTATGCCGCAGCAGCTGTCTAAGCTCGTTGTGAATGCTGCCAACGCAGTCACCATCTGTCACGGGACGCCACGGCTCAGTGGGGCTCTAGCAGTCGAGGACCAGGGTCATTAAGCCTGGCTACTAGTGCGCAGTGCTTTGCCCGGTGTGCGTGCCTGTAATAAGCCTACAGTAAGGAGAAGCCCCGAACGGCTTACTGTGTGCTCCAAGGGTGGCGGAGTGGGAGGTGCGGCAGTGATGCTTGCACGCGTGGGGGACGCAGGGGCCGGTGCAAGCAGGGGGACGAAGGGGACGGTTTAGCGCGCAGAGGTTGACGACGTGGTCGGGCCTTCTCTGCTTGGACACGGGCTGGCTCGAGTCCCGTGGGACGGGGGCAAAGGCGAGAAGAGTTGTAACAACTTGCAGCAGCAGTTCTCCAAAGGTTCTATTGTAAGGCTCCTGAGTCGCGGCCCGTTCAGTGGTGTGTCGATGCCCCCCCCCCAACAACACACACACAACACACACACACACACACACAGCACACGTCCACAAACGCCCGCACATTCACCCCCCTGACGCGCACACACACACACACCCTGCCTCCCCCCTACAGCCCCCGCACCCCCTACAGCTCCCACCAGGCCCCCCATGCCCCCCATGGGAGACCCCCCCCTCCCTCATCTCCCACATTCACCCACGCCCACGTCCATGCACGCATGGACAGTGCTGGGGGAGTCCCGCTGCTCCCCGCTGCCCTTATGGGGAGAAGCTCCCAACGGCATGTTTGGTGGGTGTCGGCCTCTTCCCTGCGGCGTTGCTCTGGGGCTGCGCGCTCCCACTGCGGCGCCCAACACGCGTGGCCCACCTCCCCCGTTTCCGGTACCCCCCACCCCCTGGTGCATCGCAAATTACATGCGATGACGTAATGCCGAGGCTGAGGTCGGCGCGGGACGGCGGCGAGAGTGAGATGGAGTTCACACATCCCCTCGCTCACTAATCTCCCCCTGCAGCGATCGCCTGCAAGACACATGCGACGGACGCTATGCATATATAGGATATTTTGGCACGCGCGCGCGGGGCGGACGGCGTGCTCGCATGCTAACACAGTGCTGACAGGGGGGGGTGGTCCACATTACCTTCCGTCAGCTTCGTGCTGACAGGGTGGGGGTCCACATTACTTTCCGTCAGCTTCTATCGCTCCACCGGAACCCTTTTCAGACCTTCTGAGGAAGGTCTGAACGGGGACTGAACAACAGAAAAAGCTCTGGATTTTCTACACAAAAATCGACCAGCTCCGAAGCGGTTGATGAATCGTCCGCCCCAGGGGTGGCACAAGTCTGCCTCTCCTGTTGCGGCACAATTGTTCAGTCGCGGCACAACCGCGTCCCATAGTTTCAGCATGCGCGTAAGAACTCAAGCAAGCGTGACACTGCCCTGTGTCACCATCGCCGCTGCCGGTGCCAACCCTCGCATGATGCAGCTGCTGGGGTAGGGCTCTGGAGCTCGAGTGCCTCAGAAAGCAGCAGGCGCACTGATGAAGCTTGCTCAGAACGCCCCCCCCCCCTATGTTGTCCTTTCGGCGTGCGTCGGTATCCTGCACCAGCTGCTGCTGCTCGCGACGCGCAGCTTCCGCTAGTATATATATACATCTAGTATATATGGTGACTCTCATGTCCAACCATGACGCGCTCTAAGCCGCGCAAACACAGCGAGGTCGCCGGCGCGCTAGTCGCCCGCGCGGCCACCGTCACAGACTCGGTGAGCAGCGGTTCCCCCGGCTCAGACTCCCCGCCACGCCACCGCGCGTGCGTCGGTGAGACACAGAACCAGCTTCCGGCGCTCCCTGGGGCGCTGGGGGCGGCCACATACGCGGAGGCTGCGCAACACATGCATGGAGGCGCCAGCAACCACATTTCGGCCTCGGCCGACACCACAGACCCCCTCCGCGCCATCCTGGCGGGGCAGGCTGACCTCAGAGGCCTGGTAGGCGGGCTGGTGGACAGGGAGGCGAGCGCGCGCGCTCAGCCACAGAATGCGCCGACGCATGTGGGCGCGACACAGATTGCCGACGCCGGCCACAGCAGCGACGCCCTCGCGGTGGTGCTCGCTGTGGTCCAGGCGCAGACGCAACAGATTGCGTCCCTCGTGGACCTGGTGCACCTCCTGGTGAGCCGCGTCCCCGGGGCGCCCATGCAGATGCCGCATGCAGTGCCGCATGCGGCCCAGTGCGCCCCGCGCGGCGCCTGCTGCCAAGGCTGCTCAGCCTGCCCGGCCCGCTGCTGCTGCCGCCCCTGTGGCGTCGGCAGCGGGCGCGCCGGCGGCGGAGCGGCCTGCCGCGGCGGGCGCCGCGCGTGCCGCATCTGCGCGCGGCCCCTCCCGCCGGGGGGGGCTGCCCGCGCGTGTGGGCGAAACGTCGCTGTGCCGCAGCCACGTGCTGTCCATCCCTGTGGCAGCCGCCACCAGGCTCATAGCGGGCCATGGCTCTGAAGGCCAGATGGCGCGCGACGGGATCGTGCGCGGCGCACTGCGCGACGCCTCCTACTTGGGGTCCACGCGGCATGTGAGGCGGCTGTTCAGTGACTGCTATGGTTCCGAGGAGACGGCGGTGGCGGCGGCGGCTGTGCGGGTTGCTGCAGCCGCCGTGGACGGCTTCAGCCTGCCCGTCTGCCTGGCTATGAATCTCGTGCACTTTGTGCACGACGTCTCTGGCCGGGATAGGGCGGCTGGTGGCGGGGTCGTGTCCGCGTCGTTCCTCAACGCCAAGCCTGCCGTCGGGGGCATTGGTGTGGAGCCGCGCCGGGGCGGCGTGCTACGTGTGCTCTTTACCGTGGCGTCTGACGCTGTGGCCGACACCGTCGTGCGCTCCCGCCGCAACCTGCGCGACGTGGACCCGTCGGCTGCTGTCTTCGACGTCCTCAGTGACCGCGAGGAGGCGCAGCACCGGGCGCTGTGGCCCGCTTTCCTCGCCGCCAAGGCTGCGGGGAAGCGGGCGCAGTTCCACCGCGCGCGCCTCGTCGTTGACGGCGAGCGGGTGCCTGCACCTGCTTGCTAGATGGCATTCCCTCTGGGGGTGTTTTTGAAGGGGAGGTGGCGCCACACGCGTGCGGTGGCGGGTGCGGTGTGGTCGCTGAGTAGAGTGCTGCGGCGGGTGTGCTACTAGCCCCGCTTCCGGTGGTCTGGGGGAGGGCTGTTTGGTCCCTTCATGGTTTTATACCTTGGGTCCGCTCTCTGGCCATTTGAGGGGCTGGGTGTGCAGCCTGCACAGTGGTGCTGCTTGCTTGGCGCTCGCCACCAAGTGTGGATGGCGTTTCCGTGGGCTACTTGTAGCTTGACCTTTTGTGGGCCTTGAGCCTTGATTCTCTAAGTCCCACTGGAGCTTTGGAACCGTACGTGTGACCGCCAGAAGTAGATTGTAAAACTCTCATCATCACCTATGCAGCTGCTGGGGTCGGGCTCTGCAGCCGACGTGCAACAGACTGCAGCAAGCGGTGTCGCCATTGCTGCTGCCACTACCACCAAATCCTCGCATCACGCAAAGCAGCAGTAGCGAGGCACAGTAGCTTGCATGGCGCAGCCATGTGGACTGAACACTAGGCCACAGGGCACCGGCTGCAGGAGCCATGCGCATCAGTAAATAAAACGGTGTAGCACGTAGAGCGAATCCTACTCTTTGATCGCCCCGTCACACCGCATCTGGAACCCCCCCACATGCGCCGCGAGTGCCGCCTGCGAGTTCGCTCAGCTCGGCGGGAAGCTCGTTGGGTCGATGTTGCGCTTGAGCGTATATGGCATGCCCCAGTGCCACCCGTACTTGAAGGTTGAAGCCGCATGATAGGGAGGAGGGGGGGAGGGGGGGGGGGGCACACGTGTCAGGCAACAGTAGCGGCACACATGTTGGCTGCCATGAGTGGCCTTGGCAAAGCGGCCTTGGCCTTGCAGTGCGCTTTGTTTAGACTCGTTTAGGTGTGAGCGTGTGTATATCTGCGCACGCGAGGCAGCGCGGGGCGTCGTGGCGGGTGACGGTCGTCGCACGGAGCAAGCGGCGTGCATGCAGGCAGGCCACCCATCTGCCTTACTTCCCTAACAGAGGCGATCCAGCCGACAAGAAACCAAGACCGAGACCTCGACCCCCCCTGATCCCTAGCTAGCTGGCGCTCATGTAGTGGCAGGGCGGGGGGGGAGGGCAACTTCCTTCTTTGGACTCCCTGGTAGGCTGGCGCGCTGCGTGTGGCCTTGCGGGCTCTCCAAGTAGAGCCCCCTTAGCTAGACGTGTAGTCTAGGCCTTAACTCACGCCCCGGGGTCCTCCGGGAGCGTTCGTTCAACCTGTAAAATCCTAGCAGACGCGGGAGGTGCATGCAGGCAGGTGCCGTGCACGCGCGGCCGACGCAGGTCGCCCAATGCCCTGTGTCTGCCCCAACTGGAGCCCTGCGTTTGGGCCCCTGCACCTGCCCGACTTCTGCGGGGACGCAGCCCTCTCAGAGACCCAGTAATCAGCCCTCGTCTCTGACAACAACGTCAAGCCTACAACGCACCTTGAACGTGCCTTCGGAGTTGCGCCCGCGCGCGCTACGATTCCACGCAGCCGGAACCCAGCAGCAAAACAGACAACCAGCCGCTGCCTCAAAACAGAGTGCATGAGCTGACCCCAGCATAAGCTGACCCAAGCATAAGCAGACCCAAGCATAAGCTGACCCACACCTTGAACGTGCCGTCTGGGTTGCGCGGCGCGTCGAGCGATGCCACGCAGAGCCGAAACAACGAAACAGGCAGCCAGCCGCTCCATCAAAAGAGAGAGCACAAGCTGACCCCAGCATAAGCGCACCCAAGCATCCCTTGCTTGTTCGCCCCACACCTTAAACGTGCCGTCGGGGTTGCGCCCTCACGCCATACGATGCTACGCATAGCCGAAACAACAAAACAGGCAGCCAGCCGCTCCCTGAAAAGAGAGAACACATAGCTGACAGCACAGAGCTGACCCACGCATAAGCTGGCCCAAACATTACCCAAGCATCCTTTATTACTCGCCCCACACCTTGAACGTGCCACCCCGGTTGCGCCCGCACGCGATACGATTCCACGCAGCCAAAAATCAACAACAAAACAGGCAGCCAGCCGTTCCCTCAGAAGACGGAGCATAAGCTGACCCAAGGCCAAGAACACCCATTCATTCGCCCCACACCTTGAACGTGCCGTCTGGGTTGCGCCCGCACGCGATGCAATTCCACGCAGCCGGAACCCAGCAACAGAACAGGCAGCCAGCCGCTCCCTCAAAAGAGAGCATAAGCTGACCGAAGCATAAGCTGACCCCAGCATAAGCTGGCCCAAACATCCCTTTATTACTCGCCCCACACCTTGAACGTGCCGTCGGGGTTGCGCCCGCATGCGATGCCACGCAGAGCCGGAACCCAACAACAACACAGGCAGCCAGCAGCTCGCTCAAAACAGAGTGCATGAGCTGACCCCAGCATGAGCTGACCCCAGCATAAGCTGACCTAAGCATACACTTGACCCCAGGATAAGCTGACCCAAGCATAAGCTGACCCACACCTTGAACGTGCCGTCTGGGTTGCGCGGCGCGTCAAGTGCCGTGCCGGCGTACCACGTCTTGGCGCGCACGCCCGTGAGCACAGGCGCAGGCTCTTGCCCAGCAACGTCGTCACCGCTGCCGCTGCTGCTGCTGCCGCTGCGCACACCCGCGCCGACGAGGCTCCTCTCCTTGAGGGGGTAGGTGAGCCGCCCGCCGTCGGCCGCGTCCCAACCGTAGCCCTGTGTGTGGTGTGTGTGTGTGTGTGCGTGGGTGGGGAGGTGTGTGTGTGTGTGTGTGTGTGCATGTGTGTGTGTGGTGGGGGGGGGGAGGCATGTGCGTATGTGCGTGCGTGTGCCCTCTGTGCGTGCGTGTGCGTCCCGTAGCCCTGTGTGTGTGGGGGGGGGAGGGGGGATGTGTATGCATGCGTGTATGCATGCGTGTGGGGGGGGGGAAAGGGGGGGCATGTGTGTATGTGCGTGCGTGCATGTGTGTGCCTTGTGTGTGTGTAATGCTGTGCATGCAGCCGTAGCCCTGTGTGTATGTGTGTGTGGGGGGAGGTGTATGCGTGTGTGTGTGTGTGCGAGGGGGGGGGGGGCATGTGTGTATGTGCGTGCGTGCGTGCGTGTGCGTGCGTGTGTGTGTGATTGTGTGTGTGTGTGTGTGTGTTCGTGTGTGTGTGTGCTGAGGGGGGACATGTGTGTATGTGCGTATGTGCGTGCGTGTGCGTGTGTGCGTGCGTGTGCGTGCGTGTGCGTGCCTTGTGTGTGTGCAACACTGTGCATGCATGTCGAGCGACCGGGCGCCAGCCAGTATCAGGAACATTCAACAGCCCCCCCCCCCACCCCGCTGCGTCCTCAACTAGGCGGTCTACCGCCAACCGCGGTCAAAAGGCGAGAATGATTAGTTTCCCGATGAGCAGCTCACCGCCTACATAGCCACAATTACGGCCGAATAGCGTGAATTCTGTGATTTTCGCATTTCTTCGAAAAACAATTGACAAAAAAAACTTCGCCAAAGTTGGTCTGCAAGAATCCGTAAAGTGCACGCACCCAGCAGCCTCCAGCACCGCAACCACCTTGCGACCACACACGCACACACACACACACACACACACACACACACACACACACACACACACACACACACACACACACACACACACACACACACACTCACACACACAGACACACACACACACTGTGTACATGCTAGCTAGCCCAATGGCACGCAGCCAGATGCGCAAACTGTCCTTGCGCCCATCGCCGCCTCGTGCGATGGGGACGCGGAGTAAAACGCTGAAGGACCTCAACAACCTCAACCTGATGGCGCTGGGCGCTGGCATGGCTGCCATTGCTGCGGATGCTGCTGCGGCGGCGGGAGGCGCGGGGGCCGGTGAGGAGAGCATGGAGGGTGTCATTGTGGTCGCGGGGACCCCTTCCCCCCGCGCTTGCCTCCTCACCCCGGGCCGCGGCACGCGTGGGGCGACCAACGCGGAGGTGCCGAGCAGTGCGATGTCCAGCCCAGTCCGGGCACCCGCCGACCACGATGAGATGCACATGGGGATCCCACCGCCCGACCCCAGCGCGGCGATGCACAGGGGGATGCGGGAACTCCTGCGCGAGGAGTTTGCGGAGCAGAGGGATCTGATCCGGGAGGAGTTCAGCAGGGGCATGGCGGCCCTGGCGGCGCGGGTGACGGAGACGGAGGCGCGGGTGGCGGGGGTCATCGCGGCGGTGGCGACCCTGGACGCGCGCATCACGAGCAAGTTCGCCCAGGCCGACGTGGCCTTTGGGCCCCTCCTCCGCCTTGTGCCAGAGCTGAGCGTGGCGAAGGACGGGGTGGCCGATCTGGATGAGCGCATGGGGCGCATGGAGAAGCACGAGGTGCTGGCTCTGGCCCAGTTCCATGTGGACCAGGGTAAGTCCAGGGAGATGGCAGCAAAGGTGGCTGCGCTGACGGAGCAGGTGCAGGCGCTGGAGGCAGCCGCTCGGGGGGGGGAGGCGGCGGGCCGGCAGGTGCCGGTGGCGGCGCGCGCGCCAGTCACGGTCGCGCAGCCAGTGCCGGCAGCACAGCAGCAGCTGCCTGGGCCGCCGCAGCCGCCGGGCCCGCCACCGCTGCCAGCGGCTGTGAGCGGCGGGGGCCTCACGTTCGCCGTGGTGGTGCGGGAGCGTGTCAGCGACGCTCGCCACGCGCATGCACGCGGCACAGAGCGAGCTCTCACCACGCTGCTGGGGCCGCACCACGTGACCGTGGTGCAGGCACGCGTCATGTTTGCTAACGACCACAAGAGCAAGGTGGTCTTCACGGTCGCGAACGAGGGGCATGCGGCGTTCATCCGCGCGCGCATGCTCCTGCCGCGGTGCACGGCGAACATGAGGCGGCCGGGCTGTGCCATCTTCCCACACCTGCCGTATGCTGAGCACCAGAGCCAGAGGCGCATGGCAATGCGGGGAGGTGGGGCGGGGGCGGGAATGACGGCGGGGGCGGTCGCGGCTGCGGTCGCAGCAACGGCGGCGGCGGCGGGCGGCCGCGGCGACGACAGGGGCGGGGACAAAGGCGGGAACGGCACGGGTGACGGGGGCAAGGGAGGGGGCATGGGCCCGGGGGGCTGCGGCGTGACCACGCTCCCCCCCAGCTGAGCGGCCTGCGGATCATGAACTGGAAAATTATGAGGGGACATGACCTCTTACACAATCACCCCACCCTCACCAAGTGGCTGCAGGCAAACGCGGACGTCGTGGCGTTCACCGAAACCGGGCATTCCGGTAAGCCCCCACCTGCCATCCCAGGATTCAAATGCCTCGCATGCAGCCAGCGCCCCCACAAATCAGACAGTGGGGGGGGTGCGCTGTATGTTAGCCATGCTGTTACGGGGAAGGTCAGCGTTATTCGGGATGTGCCCGAGCTTGGGATGCTCTGGTTTAGGATCACGGGCGCTAGGGACGTGTACGCGTGCGCCACGTACATCCCCCACGCGAAATCCAAGTATCTGCTGCTCGAGGGGGGGAACCTGTCAGTAGAGGCACACATAACAGCCCTGGTAGAGGGCATCTCTAAGTACCGGGCAAAGTGGGAGGTCCTCGTGCTGGGCGACCTCAACGCACGCACAGGGCAGGAGGATGATAGGGATAGGGACAGGGGGGATGGGGGGCCCGCCCCTGCGGTGCGTGAGGGCGACATCGCGCAGGCAGGGCAGGTGGGGCCGCTGACCGCGTGCACAACGCGCATGGGCAGCGCCTGCTGCAGTTATGCCGGGACATGGGAATGGTTATCCTTAATGGTAGCCTTCCGGGGGATGAGCATGGGGCCCTCACCTACCACGCACTGGGGCAGGAAAACGTAGTCTGGTCGACTACTTTGTGGCGTCCCCTGACCTCGCCTTTAGTGGCGCGGGGGCACCACGGCCGGGCACTACCCTACATGTGCACGACCAACACCCACCAAGGCTAGGCGGGGGCAGGTTTGACCACAGACCAGTAGTACTGACCCTTACTTATGAGCCCGCTACTGCGGTACCTGCGGCTCAGGCCGGCGCCCCGAGCGAAACGCCGGCCAGGTTTAGGTGGCCACAGGGGGGCGAGGGAGCGTACGCACAGCTCCTGGGGGGATGATGACGGATATTTTGGGAGCTCGGGGGGCACCGACGGTGGATGAGGAGCTCAGCCGCCTCGAGGGCGCGGTCGAGCGGGCAGCCCGGGCGTTGCACGCGTCGGGTGAGGTGGGTGCGGTCTTGGTGCGGCCCATGACCGGGGACAGGGGGGTGCGACCACACAACATATGGTACACTCAGGAGTGCAAGGACGCACGCTGCGCGTGCCGGGAAGCGGAACGAGCGCACGGAGCGCAGTCACCGGCCGCCAAAGAGGCAGGGAAGGCCTATAGGCGGACCGCGCGGCGCTCCCGCCGCGCGAGCGCGGCCCGGGAACACACCGAGCTGATTGAGGACAGGAAGGGGAACCCTCGGCGGTTTTGGCAGCGGGTGAAACTGACTGGCCAGGCGGTCGGTCTGAGGGACGTGGAGGGGTGGACAGATTATTTTAGGGATTTGCTGGGGGACAACCATGCTAACGCCACTGATACGACTCATACGACTAATACGACTAACACGTATGATGCCACTGACCATGGGCACGGGGCCCCGTTTGCCCTCCCCACGACGACGGCCACGGAGCGGGCGGCAGCGCTAAAATAATTCATTTACTGAGGCGGAGGTGTATGCGGCACTGATGGGCATGGACGCGGGCAAGCCCCAGGCGTAAACGGCATGCCGATAGAGTTCTATCAGAGGGCATGGGCTAGGGCGGCGGAGGGGGGCGATGCAACGGGTGCTGTGGATGATGAGCACCTGCTCGCTGGCCCCATCACACACCTGCTCAATCGGGTCTTCCGTGAGGGGTACCCGACTGCATTGCACTTGGGGGCAACCACGCCGGTGCCAAAGCCGAAAGGCAGCCTAGACGTGCGGGACGATTACCGAGGGATCACGGTGGGGAATGCCCTCGCCAAGCTATACAGCCTGGTGCTTATGAACAGGCTGGACGCCTTAGCAGAACGGGAGGGGTACAGGGCGCGGGGCCAGGCAGGCTTCCGGAAGAAGAGGGGGACCCCAGATAATGCCTTCATCCTGCAACACCTTATTGAGAAGAGCGGCCTCCAGCGCAAACCGCTGTACGCTGCTTTATTGACTTCAGGAAGGCTTACGATTGCGTGCACCGCCCATTGCTTTTGGAGTGCCTAAGGAGCCTGGGGGTACATGGGGAGTTCATGGCGGCGCTGATTGCCATGTACGATGGGTCCGCAATGTGTGTGCGCATCGATGGGAAGTGGGACCCGCGTTTCCTTCACACAAGGGGGTCATGCAAGGCGACCCACTGTCATGCAAGGCGACCCACTGTCACCGCTGCTGTTTGGGCTTTTTATTGACGCATTGGAGGGAGTACTAGACACAGAGCTCCCGGGTGATGGGGTGGAGATGGCGGGGCGGTTACTACGGCTGCTGCTGTACGCTGATGACTTGACGCTGCTGGCAGAGACGGCCGAAGCGCTTCAACGCATGCTAGATACTCTGCACGCCTTTTGCGGCACGCGCGCACTAACAGTAAGCGTTAAGAAGTCAGAAGGGGTGGTGTTCAATGACCAGTTCTGCCCAGTCGGGCGGCAGGGGGGAGGGTAACGCTGAAGTTTGCAGGAGCAGATCTACCCATGACACACGAGTTCCCATATCTGGGCATGCTCTTCCACCACCGGCGGGCAGTGGGGGGGGGCGTGGGCACCCGACGCTCTAGGGGCCAGCGCACCAGATACGCGCTCACTCGTAGATGCTATATAATACGCCTTAACAATATTGGCATTAAGGCCCACCTGTTCGGCACGCAAGTACGGCCTGTGCTAAATTACGGGTGTGAGGTGTGGGGCCCTGCGATGATGGCGGATGCTGGGGGGGGCGTGTTTGCCGGAGCGGGCGGACGGTGGGGAGAGGCAGGAGTGGGAGGGGCGCTAAGGCCGCACGCGACGGATGGCGCACCCTTGAGGAAGTGCTTCTGCAATTTACCCGTGCGTCCCTAGGAGTCCGCAGCAACGGGCAGCAACTGGGGATTTTGGCGCGGGAGGCAGGGTGGCGGCCGCTGGCGGCAGATTGGCTGCGCCAGGCGACGCGCTTTTTGGATAAGGCGCGGGGGCGGCCTGACGGTGACCTGCTTAAAGATGCAATGCGGGAGAGCTGGGGCCTGGCCGAAGCGGGGGGGACGTGCTGGGCGGCACGCTTGCAGGTGTGCCTCGGAACTGTGGGGCACACCCTGGGGTGGGACCAGGTGGGACCGGTACGCATCACCAACCTGCTGGACGTGGCGACCGCGGCGTGGCTGGCCGCCGCGACAAACACACCGGCGCTGCCGAGCGGCACTACCGTGCGTGATGTACCTGAGGAGTGGTCATGCGGCTTTAGATGCTGACCTACATGCGGTGGATGGCGGGTAGCGACAGCGAGCCACCGGCCCTGTTGAGCTCAGGGCTGAACAGTGCTGCCCGGATCACGGCTCTTGCTAGGTTCAGGATGGGGCTCCATAAGCTGCAGATAGAGCGGGGGCGCTACGCCGTGGCGGGACAGGGGCAGCGACACAGCCAGCGGGCGTGCTGCCTATGCGGTGGGCTAGAGGATGAGGCACAAATGGTATTTGAGTGCCCTGCCTATGAAGAGGCACGGGTGCAGGCCCACAGCCTGTTTCGGTCCATTCCTCGCCCCGAGGAGGCCGATTTAGATGAGCGGATGCGGGAGTTTATGAATCCTCGGCCAGGCCAGGAGAACCCCAGGTTTTGGCACGAGCTGGCTGACTTCCTTGTCGCCTGTTTTGAGACATGCACCGCGTGCACAGCAATCATGATGGCAGATGGCATGCTAGGGGTCTAATTTTGACAGCTGCCGGCCTCTTTCCTAGGGTCTAATGCGCCATCAAAGGCGTCCGACGGACTGTAAAATCGACCACACCTAAATGTACGGATGCGTGAAGTGTACGCACCCAGCAGCCTCCAGCACCGCAACCACCTCGCGGCCACACACACTTACACCCACACACACAACACCCACACACACGCAAACATACACCCACACACACCCACACCCACCCACACCCACACACACTCTCTGCCCCACCTTGATGTACGGATATGTAAAGTGCACGCACCCAGCATCCTCCAGCACCGCAACCACCTCTCGGCCATACACGCACACACACACACACACACACACACACACACACACACACACACACACACGCCTTGATGTACGGATCTGTAAAGTGCACGCACCCAGCAGCCTCCAGCACCGCAACCACCTCACGACCACACACACACACACACACACACACCTTGATGTACGGATCCGTAAAGTGCACGCACCTTGCAGCCTCCAGCACGGTAGCCACCTCGCGACCACACACGCACACACACACACACACAGACACACACACACACACACCTTGATGTCAGTGGTCCCTGGGAAGGATTTTAGTAATTAGTTTTTTGCCGGCTCCAGCAACTTTGACCGCTCATACCAGGCACAATACACAGCGGGTATTCATACAATGCATGCCGTTGTGCTGCTCTCGGCAAGAGCTTTCTAACGCATCACTCCACACACTCACCCACTAAGTGTGGGGCGGTTTTCTGGGAAATGGGAAATTCGGCTCGGAGCGGTATACGGCTGGCAGGGGAATCACTGCTTGATGTACGGATCCGTAGAGTGCACGCACCCAGCAGCCTCCAGCACTGCAACCACCTCACGACCACACACACACACACACAAACACACACACACCTTGATGTACGGATCCGTAAAGTGCACGCACCTTGCAGCCTCCAGCACGGTAGCCACCTCGCGACCACACACGCACACACACACACACACAGACACACACACACACACACACCTTGATGTCAGTGGTCCCTGGGAAGGATTTTAGTAATTAGTTTTTTGCCGGCTCCAGCAACTTTGACCGCTCATACCAGGCACAATACACAGCGGGTATTCATACAATGCATGCCGTTGTGCTGCTCTCGGCAAGAGCTTTCTAACGCATCACTCCACACACTCACCCACTAAGTGTGGGGCGGTTTTCTGGGAAATGGGAAATTCGGCTCGGAGCGGTATACGGCTGGCAGGGGAATCACTGCTTGATGTACGGATCCGTAAAGTGCACGCACCCAGCAGCCTCCAGCACTGCAACCACCTCACGACCACACACACACACACAAACACACACACACCTTGATGTACGGATCCGTAAAGTGCACGCACCTTGCAGCCTCCAGCACGGCAGCCACCTCGCGACCACACACACACACACTCTCTCTGCCACACCTTGATGTACGGATCTGTGAAGTGCACACACCCAGCAGCCTCCAGCACCGCAACCACCTCGCGGCCCTTGAGACTGCCGCGCGACTCGAGCGCGTCGGCGAGTGCCAGCAAAGGGCGCCAGTTGGTGGCGAGGCCATAGTAGGCCTGGAGATTTGTGTGCATGTGGGCGTGGTCGATGTTACAGTCTTGTTGAGCGCCTTTGATGTGCGTGTGCACGTGTCTGTGTTGGACGCCTTTGATGCGCCTGTGTGTGTGTGTGCGTGTGCGAGTGTGTGTGGAGGGAGGTGGGCGGGGGCAAGGGGGGCAGCAAGCAAGAAGAGGGCACCAACTGGTGGCAAGGCTGTATGGGAGAGTGTGTGTGTGTGTGCGTGTGGGTGTGGGTGGGCAAGGCGGCGCAGGAAGTTGACACACGCACACGCTGTGAGGGGGGAAGCCACGCCAGTTGTGTGTTTGTGTGTGTGTGTGTTTGTGTGTGTTTGTGTGTGTGTGTGTGTGTGTGTGCGTTTGTGCATGCGTCCACACCTTGGCCTCTCCCGACTCCAGCAGCACCACGACCTCTGATTCTCACCCTGCACCACTCCTCACACTACTCCATCGGAAACACTCGCATTCCGCGTCACCTATCCAGGCAGAGACACCTTGACTGCTGCTCTAGTGTGTGTGTGTGTGTGTGTGCACACGTGCGTTGTGCGTGAATACACCAACCTTGGCCTCTCCCGCCTCCAGCAGTGAGATGATCTCTGCCATCCCGATGCGCGCCTGCGACCAGTGCGTCAGTTGGTTGTAGTTTTTTTTGGGGGGGGGGGGGTTAGGAACGTGTTAAACAAACCCTTAACCCGATAGACAGACAGAGAGACACGCGAAGGCCGAGGCCCGAGCAGGGGAGAAGCGACAGAAAGGACAGGCGGGCAAGGCAGACTAGTCACAGCGGAGAGGTGTTCATCAACAGGCGGCTCACGCCTGACCTGCTGTGGGGCTTTCCCTTAAGGACACGCCTGTCATCCCGAGAAACTAGAAATCCAGTCACCTGGTAAATCCAGTCACCTGGTAAATCCAGTCACCTGGTAAATCCAGTGAACTGAGAGTGAGAGTGAGCGAGTGACAGGCGTAGCGCAATACGGTGGTGTCACCAGAACGCTGGTTGTCTGGGATCGTAGCAGTGGTGTGGCCTGCTGCAGCAGGGCTGGCTGGTGCGGAGGAAACTCATGAGCCCTTGCCGACTCTTGAAAATGGACAATCCAATTTGCAAAGAAGCCCCGCCCTCCACCTGCTCCGTCGACATGTCGGTCACATGGAGGTCGTAGCCATCGGTGTCGTCGACCGTCCGCGTCATCACGCCAGAGTCGGCGCTCTATTCAAGCGCCCCTGCCGACTCAACTAGACACTCAAGATACTAGAAACGCTCTCACACTCACCTGCTCCGTCGACATGTCTGCTGCATGGAAGTCGTAGCCATCTACCGTGCGCGTCAACACCCTCGGATTATGCGCCCTAGCTAGCAGGGTGGAAGCCCTGCGCCGACCCGCCTATCCCCAACCCTAGGTCTCTACTGCATCCCACCTGCTCTGTCGACATGTTTGTCGCATGCAAGTCGTAGCCATCAACTGTGCGCGTCATTGTGCCAGCATTTGCATCCTATTCATGCTCCACTGTATACTCAACTAGACACTCAAATTATAAGAAACGCCCCCACACCCACCTACTCCGTCGACGTGTCTGTCGCATGGAAGTCGTAGCTATCGGGCGTCCGCGTCACCACGCCAGAGTCTGCGCTCTATTCATGCGCCCCTGCTGACTCGACTAGACACTCAAGTTGTTAGAGAAGCCTCGGCACCCACCTGCTCCGTCGACATGACAGTCGCATGCAAGTCGGTGCCATCGAGCAGCGCGGTGACGTCGGCCGTTCGCGTCATCACGCCAGAGTCTGCGCTCTAGTCATGTGCCCCTGCCGACTCAACTAGACACTCAAATTATAGAGAGACAGAGATGCCTCGACACCCACCTGCTCCGTCGACATGTCTGTCGCATGGAAGTCGTAGCCATCGGGCGGCGCAGTGTCATCGACCTGATGTGTGCGACAGAGCGTCAGAGCGTCAGAGCACCAGAGCATGCACACGTGTACCACAGCAGCAGTGCATCAGAGCATCAGAGCATCAGATTCGGCAAACGGATACACACATTCAAGCACACACAAGCATTCAAGCACACGCACACACACACGCACAATCGCACACACAAGCACCCCCCCTCCCACACACACACCGTTCGTGTCATCACGCCAGAGTCTGCGCTCGCTGCGGTCGTGTGCATGAGGTCGACCGGCCCCATGATGGCACCCATGCCCATCGACAGGATCATCTCGCGCGCAATCACGTTGGCCTGGAAGGTGTCGGCGGCGCCCAGGGCTGCGCGTGCGCGCGCGTGTGTGTGTGTGTGTGTGCGTGCGTGTGTGCGCACACACGTGTGTGTGTGTGTGTGTGTGTGTTTGTGTGTGTGTTTGTGTGTGCACCAATAACGTTGGCCTGGAAGGTGTCGGCGGCGCCCAGGGCTGCGTGTGAGTGCGTGTGTGTGTGTGTGCGTGTGTGTGTGCGCGCATGTGTGTGCATGTGTGTGCACGCGCATGTGTGTGTGCGTGTGTGTGCACACACACACCAATCACGTTGGCCTGGAAAGTTTTGGCAGTGCCCAGGGGCTGTGTGTGTGTGCGTGTGTGTGCAGCAATC
>VFSX01000112.1:370000-375000 GCA_016618255.1 Chlamydomonas sp. UWO 241
TGGACCGTGTGTGTGTGTGTGCGTGTGTGTGTGTGTTGAGTGAGTGTGTGTGTGCGTGTGAGTGTGTGTGTGTTTGTGTGTTGAGTGTCTGTGTGTGTGTGCATGCGTGCGTGTGTGTGGGTGTGTGTGCACGTGTATTGTGTGTGTGTGTGTGTGAACAAAAGTCACATCCACCGCCTCGAGGTAACCCACAACCGCTTTCTCCGCCGCCTGAAAGCCCCCTCCTGCCACACCTTGGAGCAAATCTCCACTGCCAAGCTACATGCCACGTATCCTCCCACCACTCCAATCATCGTCACGATCAACAAACACCGACTGTTGTTCATTGGGTCCCTCGTCCGCCGCCTCCCACCTCCACTCCTCCGCCCCCCACCCCTGCCAACCCCCCTCCATCTCCCCCCTTGCCTCCCACGCCTCCTCCGATCCCTCCCACGCCCCCTCCGATCCCTCCCAACCCCGCTCCCTCTCCCCTCTTGCCTCCCACGCCCCCTCCGATCCCTCCCACGCCTCCTCCGATCCCTCCCAACCTCCCTCCCTCTCCCCCCTTGCCCCCCACGCCTCATCCGATCCCTCCCAACCCCGCCCTCTCTCCTCCCTTGCCCCCCACGCCTCCTCCGATCCCTCCCACGCCTCCCCCGATCCCTCCCAAACCCCTTTCTCGCCGCCCTTGCCCCCCACGCCTCCTCTGATCCCCCCCATGCCTCCTCCGATTCCTCCCAACCCCCATCCTTCTCCCTCCTTGCCTCCTCCAACCCCCCCCCTCCCCTTCCCCGCCCGCCGAACCCATGTTCTCAGCCACCGCCGCCCTCTTCGTGCACCGACGACCAGACGTGATACCCTACCAAGGTGGGGTCATCACCTCATACCGTGAGAATGTCCAAGACATTTTTGACTCCTACGTGTTCAAGACTGCCGTCACAACGCAGTTTGACAAGGCCAAGAAGGAGTACGCCGAGTCCCCACCGTAGTCCCAGCTGAAGACCGTCCCCGAGCTTTTGCTGTGATCCTAGCCCGCAGGCGGCCTCCCAGGTGACTCACCCTCGCGAGGTTCCCACGCCTGTGGAATGGTATTTGCAGAGAGATGGCAGCCAATGCGGGAGCAGCCAGCCAACAAAGTAGATCATGATGATGATGGTGGTCACAGTCAGCAAGCCTTCAGTCAGCAAGCCTTTAGTTAGATGCCAGTGCCTCAGAGGCAACCCCCCGACCCCCCCAAACCAAGGATACTATCCACTCGATTCAGGCGCTGGTCGGTCACCCGCTATTCGAAAGACATCCCAGTGCACGGGTAACAATTGCCGGGGTGTACTGCTGTTAGTAGTACAGGCATTGCCGGTGCATGCGGACGGCCTCATGTAACGCTTGGTTGGTTGGTTGGTTGTGTGTGTGTGTGTGTGTGAACGCGCAATCTCCATCCAGTTGATTCCAGCAGCAACAAACTTGTCACGCGTGTGCACCTGTGTGTGAGTGTGTGTGTGTGTGTGTGTGTGCGTGTGTGTGTATGTGTATGTGTTCATGTGTGTCGGTGTGTGCGCGTGTGCGTGTGTGTGTGTGTGCGTGCCCGCGTGTGTGTTCATGCCAACAGCGTTCATATACACAGGCAGCGGCATGCAGACAACCAGCCCTACAAAAATCCCAACGTCTGATCCGCGCCATGGAATGCGGTCATAACGCCTGAGACGGTCCGGGGTGCGCCTCAGGCGGTGGTGGGCGCCTGAGGCGGTCGGGGCGGCACCTGAGGCGGTTTGGATAACGCCTGAGGCGACGCCTGAGGCGACCAGGGGTGCGCCTCAGGCGGCGCCTCAGGCGGTCGGAGCGCCTGAGGCGCCGCCTGATCCGCGCCATGGAATGGGACGCCTCAGGCGCCGCCTCAGGCGTTGTGAATGTGGTAGGGCAGTCAAAACATGTCATAAACCGACACGCAGACAAGACTGCCGGGCTGACAGACCGACAGACCGACAGACCGGCGGGCAGGCGGGCAGGCGGGCAGGCAGACATACCCCTACCACATTCACAACGCCTGAGGCGGCGCCTCATGCGTCCCATTCCATGGCGCGGATCAGGCGGCGCCTCAAGCGCTCCTACCGCCTGATGCGCCGCCTGGGGCGCACCCACGATCGCCTCAGGCGTCGCCTCAGGCGTTATCCAAACCGCCTCAGGTGCCATCCCGACCGCCTCAGGCGCTCACCACCGCCTGAGGCGCACCCCGGACCGTCTCAGGCGTTATGACCGCATTCCATGGCGCGGATCAGACGTTGGGATTTTGGTAGGGTACACAGACAGATACACGTGCACACACGCTGCGTGTGTGTGTCGTCGCACACAAACACACACACACACACACACACCTGCAGGATCTGCGCGCGCCCCTTGGCGTCAGGCAGTGGCATGTAGATGATTCGGTCGAAGCGCCCGGGACGAATGAGCGCAGAATCAATGGCACCCGGGCGGTTGGTCGCACCCAGGACCACGATGCCCGCATTGTCCTCGAAACCGTCCATCTGTGTGTGTGTGTGTGTTTGTGTGTGTGTGTGTGTGTTGGTCCCACTCAGCACGCTTCGCTCCAGGTGCTGTGCGTGCGTGCGTGCGTGCATGCGTGCGTGCTTGTGTGTGTGTGTGTGTGTGTTGGTCCCACTCAGCACGCTTCGCTCCAGGTGCTGTGCGTGCGTGCGTGCGTGCTTGTGTGTGTGTGTGTGTGTGCGTGTGTGTGTGTGTGTGTGCGTGTGTGTGTGTTTGTGTGTGTGTGTGTGTGTGTTGGTCCCACTCAGCACGCTTCGCTCCAGGTGCCGTGCGTGCGTGCGTGCGTGCTTGTGTGTGTGTGTGTGTGTGTGTGTGTGTGTGTGTGTTTGAGAGGGTGATCCCTGTCCCTCATAAGTAATATCTAAGGCCAGTACTGGACTTGGGTCTAGGCGGTGGTACAAGGACTAGAGGTAGTCTTCGCTTGGAAGCCGAAGTTACTGTAACTGTTACTGTGGACTCGTCATCACTAGCTGTCGGCACACACACACGCACACACACACACACACACACCTGCACCAGCAGCTCGTTGATGATGGATGTCGACTCGTCGCCAGCCGCGGCAGCCCCCCTCGCCGCTCCTAGCGCGTCGAACTCGTCGACAAAAAGGATGGCGGGCGCGGCGGCGCGCATGCGCTCAAACGTCTCGCGCACGCGGCGCGCGCCAACGCCAGTGTATACCTGTGTGTGTGTGTGTGTGTGTGTGTGAGAGAGATACGGCGCGCGCGAGAGAGAGGCAGAGAGAGAGAGAGGCAGCGAGGCAGCGAGGCAGCAAGACAGCGAGACAGACAGAGAGGACCGCGTGCCCTCGACCCGATTCCCCTAGCTAGACCCTAAATTTGAAGTAAATGCGCCCCTGAAGTCTCAGACACACACACACACACACACACACACACACACACACACACACACACACGCACGCACGCACACACACACACACACAAACGCACACACGTGCGCACACACGAGCACGTGAACTATTCGGTCCGCAACACAAAATACCAGTAGGACGCCTGTCAACGCCATAAAGACACCGCGGGCCATGCAGTTACAGTTACAGTTACATCGGCTTTCCAGCAAAGAATACCTCTAGTCCTAGTACCACCGCCTAGACCCAAGTCCAGTTCTGGCCCTAACAATTACTTGTGAGGGGCGGTAGCCACCAGCCGGCTGCCTGCCAACGTGTAGTCCCAGAGCAAAAAGGAGAGCTATTGTGCGACGCCTCCAAAATAGGCCCTAACTGCTTCTATGGGATAGGGGGTCAAGTGGCGCTTGCTAATCTACTTGACCGCCGTGGTGGAGGGGCCGGCGCCTGAGGGGCAGCCGGACCGTACACCATGGCTCTCCACCCGACCCTATCCTGAGCACGCTCAAAAGCCGTGTCCGGCCTCCAGCCTCCTCCCGACACTATTTTCTTAAGCTACTGATTCAGCAGCTAGGCGAAACTAGTGGCACTCGTTCTGATTGGAAGACTTTTTCGGACACGGCGTTTGAGCGTGCTCAGGATAGGGTCGGGTGGAGAGCCGTGGTGTACGGTCCGGCTGCCCCTCAGGCGCCGGCCCCTCCACCACGGCGGTCAAGTAGATTGGCAAGCGCCACTTGACCCCCTATCCCCTAGAAGCAGTTAGGACCTATTTTGGAGGCGTCGCACAATAGCTCTCCTTTTTGCTCTGGGACTACACGTTGGCAGGCAGCCGGCTGGTGGCTACCGCCCCTCACAAGTAATTGTTAGGGCCAGAACTGGACTTGGGTCTAGGCGGTGGTACTAGGACTAGAGGTAGTCTTTGCTGGAAAGCCGATGTAACTGTAACTGTAACTGTCGGGAGGAGGCTGGAGGCCGGCCTTGCTGCCGAGCCACATCCATTGTGCAGTCAAAAGTCGTACGAGGAAGACGAGAAGCCGGCATGCGCATCACATGGCCTAGCCACTGCATTGATCGCTTTGCCACAAGGCTCTCAATTGGCTCAGTGTCGCACGCCTGCCGAATATAAGTTAATCTGTGCCGGTCGACCAGGCGCACACCCAGAATGCGACGAAGGCATTTAGAGTGGGCAACCTCCAATCGAGTCAGTTGTGTTTTAGTAGGGGCCCATGTTTTGCAGCCGTACAGAAAGTGGGGCAGCACGAAAGTGTTGTAAACCCGCATCTTAGACTGCACTTGCATCTTCTTGCTGGCCCAAATCTTATCAAAAGACGCAAACACGCCCAGCGCGCGACCGACACGCACACCGATCTCCTTTTCCACACCACCACTCTGGGTTATCCAACTCCCTAGATACTTAAATGCAGAGACGGTCTTCACTTCACCACCAGTCAGTGCAAACATGGGCAGATCCGCGTCAAAATCTGCTGGCAAAATCATCACTTCTGTCTTGGCGGCGTTGATTTGCATGCCAAAGCTAGAGGACACTTTGTCAAGGATTTTTAGCATAAGCGCCAACTGAGCTGGGTCATGCGAGAACAAACATAAATCGTCGGCATAC
>VFSX01000112.1:382500-405000 GCA_016618255.1 Chlamydomonas sp. UWO 241
CGCCACACGAGCGCCACACGAGCGCCTCAGGCGCCCACCACCGCCCGAGGCGCACCCCGGACCGTCTCAGGCGTTATGACCGCATTCACTGGCGCGGATCAGACGTTTGGATTTTTGCTGCTAGCCATAGTAAGCCATTTGATTTCCCAACTCACTTGACGGTCTGACGAGCCCATCAGACAGAGCTCGTCAAGAGTTTGTCATATGGGCGAAACTGGTTTGCACCGCCGGGTAACAATACAGGGGGCTGTGGTAGGGCCATATGGCCATAGAAGGTGAAACCCTTAACCCTCGACACGCATCGCAGCGTCACCCTCCCACGCTCAGGAGCCTCGACCGCCTTGGCATCGCGGCCACAAACCCTAAACTCTTCACCCTTAACCCTTAACCCTAAACCTTGAACCTTCACCCTGCATCCTCGACCCTGATCCCTGCACTAGGACAGTTCACCCTCCACACACACACACACACACAAGCCGCCAGGCACATCCCACGCATCCGCAGCTCCACAAGTTCACACACACACACACACACACACACAGATGCCCGGCCGCCTAAGCTCCACGCGCGCCATCAGGCGCGCCATCAGGCACTTCCTACACCGTAACGGCAGCTGCACACACACACACACACGCACACACACACACACACGTACACACATGTGCACACGCACACACACACGCACACGTCTGCTTGGCTGAAATCTTGTTGGAGGCAACCGGGGGAGCCTTGTCCTTGGTGAACAGGAACGCACGGACCTGGGCGGCAGGGCGCCGGGACACGGCGGAGCGCATGCTCGAGGCTGAGGAGGGCATGCGCATGGACTGCATGGTGCTGAAGTACGAGTGCGAGCTTATGTGAGTAGAGCGGGGTTTCTGTTGAGAGTGGATCACTGTAGCGAGTGAGCGCTGCTGCAAAGTGGCGGCTCTTGTAGCGATAAACCTCTCGCACGTTCCACACTTCTTGGCGTGAGCACCTCCCACATTGGGGGACTTGCCCCTGTCTGTCCGCCTCTGTCCCTCCCATCCACCCCATCCCACCCACCCCAGAAGGAGGCATGTGCCACCAGGCACTTGTTGCGGTGAGAGAGAGAGAGCCACTGCAGTACAGCTGTTGTGCGGGAACTCACGCCCCCCACCGACGGGCTGCCAGCAGGAGGTCCCACAACTGCGCCTCTGGTGGGCAACACACCTGGGGCGAGCCACGCACCCCATCACCAAGAATCAAATCACGCCCGGGAGGTGGCTGGTGGGTTCGAGCGGTGGTTGGCGCGTGTGTGCGTGTGAGCGTGGTGTGCCCATGGGCATTCATGCCCACAATATTGTTTGCGTGTGTGCGTGTATGCGTGTGTGCATGTGTTCGTGTGCGTGTACATGTGTGCCGCATGCCGGCCGGCGCGCCGGCTGGCATGTTGCGGCATTGTGCGCAAGCACCACCGGCCACCCGGCCCCACCGCTGCTCCTCGCTCCGCTCCGTTGGGTGAAAAAACGGCATCTCCTTCCAAGACGTCGTGCACACACCGGGTGCAGCAGGCGGGTGCAGCAGGCGCGTGCAACAGGCGGCTAAGGTTGAGGCGGCTCTGACACTTGCGCGGGTCGCGCGGGGGCAAACACTCAGGGTCTGTGCGGGGCAGCTCGGACCAAGGTGGCGGTGTTTGTGCTGTGGCGGCCGCTCCTCAACTTGCGCAAGGACCCAACCTGAACGAAGACGAACTACACCCTGCGAGTGGGCTCGTTGGGTCTGCCTTGGCAGACGGGAAGAATCACGCAAGCTGCAATCGATCGCAGCGCACGCTGCCACCCGCTGCTGACCGCCATGTGACGCACGCCCGCGCAAGCCATAGCCGCAATTGATTGCCGCACTCGATTGCAGCGCACACCGCCACCCCACAGCCATCAACGTTGCACACGTGAGCGTCGTTGCCGCAATTGATCGCAGCACACACCACTGACCAGCTGCTGAGCGCAATCTGCAGAGCACTCACGAGTTTCACGGCTTTAATAGATCACAGCACTCACTGCCAGTGCTTCTTCACTTGATTTATGTGCACACGCACACGCACACACACACACGCACACACACACACACACACGCACACACACACGCCGCCTCGAGGGCGCGGTCGAGCGGGCAGCCCGGGCGTTGCACGCGTCGGGTGAGGTGGGTGCGGTTTTGGTGCGGCCCATGACCGGGGACGGGGGGGTGCGACCACACAACACATGGTACACTCAGGAGTGCAAGGACGCACGCCGCGCGTGCCGGGAAGCGGAACGAGCGCACGGGGCACAGTCACCGGCCGCCAAAGAGGCAGGGAAGGCCTACAGGCGGACCGCGCGGCGCTCCCGCCGCGCGAGCGAGGCCCGGGAACACTCCGAGCTGATTGAGGACAGGAAGGGGAACCCTCGGCGGTTTTGGCAGCGGGTGAAACTGCCTGGCCAGGCGGTCGGTCTGAGGGACGTGGAGGGGCGGACAGATTATTTTAGGGATTTGCTGGGGGACAACCATGCTAACGCCACTGATACGACTCATGCGACTAATACGACTAACACGGATGATGCCACTGACCATGGGCACGGGGCCCCGTTTGCATTCCCCACGACGACGGCCACGGAGCGGGCGGCAGCGCTAAATAATTCATTTACTGAGGCGGAGGTGTACGCGGCACTGATGGGCATGGACGCGGGTAAAGCCCCAGGCGTAAACGGCATGCCGATAGAGTTCTATCAGAGGGCATGGGCTAAGGCGGCGGAGGGGGGCGATGCAACGGGTGCTGTGGATGAGGAGCACCTGCTCGCTGGCCCCATCACACACCTGCTCAATCGGGTCTTCCGTGAGGGGTACCCGACTGCATGGCACTTGGGGGCAACCACGCCGGTGCCAAAGCCGAAAGGCAGCCTAGACGTGCGGGACACTTACCGAGGGATCACGGTGGGGAATGCCCTCGCCAAGCTATACAGCTTGGTGCTTATGAACAGGCTGAACGCCTTAGCTGAACGGGAGGGGTACCGGGCGCGGGGCCAGGCAGGCTTCCGGAAGAAGAGGGGGACCCCAGATAATGCCTTCATCCTGCAACACCTTATTGAGAAGAGCGGCCTCCAGCGCAAACCGCTGTACGCCGCCTTTATTGACTTCAGGAAGGCTTACGATTGCGTGCACCGCCCATTGCTTTGGGAGTGCCTTAGGAGCCTGGGGGTACATGGGGAGTTCATGGCGGCACTGATTGCCATGTACGATGGGTCCGCAATGTGTGTGCGCATCGATGGGAAAGTGGGACCCGCGTTTCCTTCACACAAGGGGGTCATGCAAGGCGACCCACTGTCACCGCTGCTGTTTGGGCTTTTTATTGACGCATTGGAGGGAGTACTAGATGCAGAGCTCCCGGGTGATGGGGTGGAGATGGCGGGGCGGTTACTACGGCTGCTGCTGTACGCTGATGACTTGACGCTGCTGGCAGAGACGCCCGAAGCGCTTCAACGCATGCTAGATACTCTGCACGCCTTTTGCGGCACGCGCGCACTAACAGTAAACGTTAAGAAGTCAGAAGGGGTGGTGTTCAATGACCAGTTCTGCCCAGTCGGGGCGGCAGGGGGGAGGGTAACGCTGAAGTTTGCAGGAGCAGATCTACCCATGACACACGAGTTCCCATATCTGGGCATGCTCTTTCACCACCGGCGGGCAGTGGGGGGGGACGTGGGCACCCGACGCTCTAGGGGCCAGCGCACCAGATACGCGCTAACTCGCAGATGCTATATGATACGCCTTAATAATATTCGCATTAAGGCCCACCTGTTCGACACGCAAGTACGGCCTGTGCTAAATTACGGGTGTGAGGTGTGAGGCCCTGCGATGATGGCGGATGCTGGGGGGGCGTGTTTGCCGGGGCGGGCGGACGGTGCGAGAGAGGCAGGAGTGGGAGGGGCGCTAAGGCCGCACGCGACGGATGGCGCACCCTGGAGGAAGTGCTTCTGCAATTTACCCGTGCGTCCCTAGGAGTCCGCAGCAACGGGCAGCAACTGGGGATTTTGGCGCGGGAGGCGGGGTGGCGGCCGCTGGCGGCAGATTGGCTGCGCCAGGCGACGCGCTTTTGGGATAAGGCGCGGGGGCGGCCTGACGGTGACCTGCTTAAAGATGCAATGCGGGAGAGCTGGGGGCTGGCCGAAGCGGGGGGGACGTGCTGGGCGGCACGCTTGCAGGTGTGCCTCGGAACTGTGGGGCACACCCTGGCGTGGGACCAGGAGGGACCGGTACGCATCACCAACCTGCTGGACGTGGCGACCGCGGCGTGGCTGGCCGCCGCGACAAGCACACCGGCGCTGCCGAGCGGCACCCCCGTGCGAGATGTGCCTGAGGAGTGGTCGCGCGGCTTTAAGATGCTGACCTACATGCGGTGGATGGCGGGTAGCGACAGCGAGCCGCCGGCCCTGTTGAGCTCAGGGCTGAACAGTGCTGCCCGGATCACGGCTCTAGCTAAGTTCAGGATGGGGCTCCATGAGCTGCAGATAGAGCGGGGGCGCTACGCCGTGACGGGACAGAGGCAGCGACGCAGCCAGCGGGCGTGCTGCCTATGCGATGGGCTAGAGGATGAGGCACACATGGTATTTGAGTGCCCTGCCTATGAAGAGGCACGGGTGCAGGCCCACAGCCTGTTTCGGTCCATCCCTCGCCCCGAGGAGGCCGATTTAGATGAGCGGATGCGGGAGTTCATGAATCCTCGGCCAGGCCAGGAGAACCCCAGGTTTTGGCACAAGCTGGCTGACTTCCTTGTCGCCAGTTTTGAGACACGCACCGCGTGCACAGCAATCATGATGGCAGATGTCATGCTAGGGGTCTAATTTTGACAGCTGCCGGCCTCTTTCCTAGGGTCTAATGCGCCATCAAAGGCGTCCGACGGACTGTAAAATCGACCACGCACACACACACACACACACACACACACACAGACACACACCACACGCACACGCCCACACACCTGCCCGGCTGCCCGAACGCTACGTTCGCCTGAACCCCAAACTAGGAGTCCCCAACCCCACCCCACACCTCACACACCTGCCCTGCTGCCTGAACGACACGCGCCCGTCAGCCACGAGTGCCCCCCCCCCCACACACACACACTGCCAGGCACCTCCCACAATGTCAGCTCCACTCGTCCACAGACACATACACAGACACACGCACACGCACAAACACAAAATGGTCCCGAGCATAAGTTTGTGGTAAAACAAACATGCCCAGAGCAGCGTCTCCGCGCCCTGCCGCCGCGGCACACACACACACACACCTGCCCGGCTGCCCGAACGCCACGCGCGCCACACACCAGTCAGCAACCAGCGCCCCCCCCCCCCCCCCCACACACACACACTGCCAGGCACCTCCGACACCACATCGGCGGCTCCACACACAAACACACGCACAGACACACACACACACACACACACACAAGCACACACACACACACACCTGCCCGGCTGCCCGAATGCCACGCGCGCCACGCGACCGTCAGCCACCAGTGCTAGGAAGTCGGCATACGGGATTGGCGAGCCACTCGAGGACGATGGTGAGGTGCTTCTGCGGCAGAGGGGGGGTGGGCAGCGTGTGTGTGTGAGTGTGTGTGTGTGTGTGTACGCCTCTGCATGACAAGGTGAGGCGCCTCTGCGGCAGGAGGGGGGGGGGCGGGGGGGGGCGTGGACAGAGGGCTGCTCCTTGACGAGAACATTGACAGCGACAGCACCGGGCGCAAGGAAGGAAGTCGGCATACGGAATTGGCAAGCCACCAGAGGACGACGGCGAGGCACCTCTGCGGCAGGGGGGGGGTTGGGGGCGGTGTTGGGGTGTGGAGAGGGAGGTCGTTGACAGCCCTTCCGAAGTGTTTGTTTTGATAACAGTCATGCGTGACAAGGGGCGCTGCAGGGGGGCAGGGGGGGGGGGGGATTAGCACTCCTCTCTACGACGACGACAATGACAGCGACAGCAACGAGCTCAAGAAAGGCGGCGCGAGGGAGCGGCGAGCCACTCGAGGGGGTTGATGACGATGATGGCGAGGCGCCACTGCGGCAGGGGGTGGTGGTGTGGACAGAGCCTTGTCATGATGAAAGCAGCAGCAGCAGCAGCCCCACCACCACCACCAAAAATAGCAACTGTCCTCAGACGCCGTTGACTCTGCGTTGGTGGGCGGGCAGCAGCAGCAGCAGCAGCAGCAGCAGCACCAACAACAACAACACTGTCCACATCACTACCACCATCAACAACAGCAGCAGCAGCAGCAGTAACAGCAGCAGCAACAGCAGCAGCAGCACAGCACCACCACCAACACTGTCAACACCACTACCACCATCAACAACAGCAACAACAGCAGCAGCAGCAGGAGCAGCAGCAGCAGCAGCAGCAGCAGCAGCAGCTCTGCTCAGCCGTGACGCACCGTTGGTGGGAGGGCAGCAGATCGCCCGGGCGTGCGCGCAGCGATGGTGCTGCGTCATTCTCTCCTCCGACCTGGTCATACATAGGGGTGGGTGGGCGCACATCAGTGGTTCTGCTGCTGCTGATGACGATGATGATGGATTTTACAGTCGTGTGTGACGCACCTACCAGCAGCGTATTCGTCCTTGCTCGGCGTACAGCGCCCGAGCGCTACAGACGGGTGGCTGGCTATTGGTGGTGGGGGGCAGGTGGGTCGGGGCTGGGCCTAGACGGCACTTGGCCCCCCAGATCTGAATCATCCCCATGGGGGCACGGCCGGGGTTCACGGTTCACTGCTAAGGATATCGGAGAAATTGTGGCTCACCCCTCACGGCCTCGCGGCGCTATTCCCTATCTCACCCCGCATGAGGCGATTCGTGGCGAAGAATATGTAATAATGTCATACTTTTCGGGTCGAAATTCGCGCAATCTCACCCTGCAGCGCCGGCCCAAAGCGGCCATTCTCACTCCGCACATGCCACTTTTGCGGGTGCGGGTGGCTAGCGGAAACACTGGCGCGCATGATTGGGTGGGTGCATGTGCGTGGTGCACAGCCTCGACCTCGTGTGTGGTGCGTGCGTTATGCGTGGTGCTTTCCACTCTCCTCCAACACCTGCATATGCACGTTAGAGACGTCCAACGGATTTTACAATCGGCCATCAGCATCAGGCGGTGCCCCCACGGGAGGGAGGGCGGATCTGGGGGCACAGTGCCCTGTCTAGGTCCAGCCCCAAACCAATAGGCCACCACCAGTAGCCAGTAGCCAGCACCTGTCTGCAGCGCTCGGGCGCTATACGCCGAGCAAGGTTATATATGCTGCCTGAAGGTGCGTCGCACACGACTGTATAAGAGGTCCAGCCCCGACCCACTAGCCCCCCACCACTAGTAGCCAGGCACCCGTCTGTAGTCGAATACACTGCCGGTAGGTGCGTCACCCACGACTGTAAACCCCATCATCATCATCATCATCATCATCATCATCATCATCATCATCATGGTTGGCCCAACCTGTACATTTCAGGCTGAATTTATGCGTATATCCGTATAATACGTATAATACGTATAATACGTGCGTATAAAAAAACGCCATCTGCTCATACATGGGTCGCTGAGGGAGTGAGATACGCCGTTGGAAAGCTTTCTTTACAAGAAGCATCTTTGCTATCGGTCTCATCATCATGCTCGCTACGGTTTTTCAGTAAATGCCAAAACAGTAATGTGCGCTCGCGCGGCTGCTCGGGCGGCCGCGGCCCGTCCATAACTGACGCTCGTTGTGCATGGATCGGAATCATTCAATTTGCATTGGAAAGCATGCAACAAGGGCTATTCAGATCACTGCTAGTATGCAGCAGTGCGCTGCAGCAGGGGGGGGGGGTATCAGCTCACTCCTCTTCCTCCTCCCCCTCGAGGATCTCCTCCAGCATCTCGAGGGAGATCTCCTCCTCAAACTCGTCCCCGTCAGTGATGATCACCGTCTCGCTGTTGCCGCGGATGAACACGAGCATCTCGCCCTTGATCAGGCCCAGGCGCATGCGGTACTTGGTGAACTGACCAGTTGCGCTCGCTCGCTGCGCTGGTCGCGTGCATGGACAGCAGGCGGTCGGCGCACAGAGCGAGCAGCGGGAAGCCGTTGTTGGCCAGGTTCTTCGTCCACAGCCCGCGGCGGCTGCTAGCGGGCGTGATGATGATCTTGATCTTCTTGCCGTCCACCTCCTCCCGCCTCGAGCTGCACACCTTGTACAGGCTCTTGAACTTCTTTGGCAGCGGCTAAAGCTGCAGCCGCCCTCCATGCTGCCACCCCCCATGCTGCCGCCCATGCGATCTGGGTCAGACAGATCAGCGCCGGCCCTGCTGGTGCCAGCCAGCGCTGCGCTCACCGATGCGCTCCGCTTGATCGTCACCTTGCACGCGTTGTCCTTGTTGAAGTGGCTCCCGGCGAGTCGCGAGCGGTTGCTCGCTGAAAACATGGTGCCGCATTCCTTGCACCTGCCCTTGATCAGAAGGCCGTCGTCCTCTGTCACGATGTCTATCTTGGCCCACCACCTGGCCCATCCTTTGCTCTTCATCCTGATCACCTCGGCGCGGCACTCCGCCGGCGCGTACGATTTGCCATTGATCGTCTGCTGGGCGGGCCTATCCCTTCGGGAAGGTCCGTTCTGCATCATACTAATCCTAGGCGCGATGCCGTTGTACGCTGCGCTACGCTGCTGGGGGGACGGAGGCGGCGGCGGCGGGGTGTGGGGTGCGAAAAACTTTTTTTTTTGCCCTGTATATTTGCTCGTTTTGCATACGTATATACGTATATTTACGGATATACGTAAATACGTATTATACGCACACAGGCAACCCTTTGGTGCTCGATTAACGGAGGCGCGTTCTCGTCGCCGAGCCTTGGACCCAACAATGCGGCGCTGCTGGTGACGAGGATCTCCGTGCCGCTGACGAGCGGGGTAAAATACGACTGGCCCGGCTCCTGCTAGACTGCCCCTCGGTGGAACACTTCAGGAGCGGCTTGCCCGGCGCTGCCATGGCTTGGCGAGTAGCCGCGGCGCTGCCGCGGCCCGTGCTGGGAGACGGCCCTTATCCTCCCCCCATGCAGGACGCCATGCGGCACCGATCTCGACGAGTTGATCGACGAGCGGAGGAGCTGGCGCCCGTCAATGCATGCTGGACATTGGTCAAGATGGCTGCCCGTGGAGGCGGGCTACCATCACGGCTTCAGCGGTGGCGACCGCCGAGGCAACACAGAGTAAATCCGCTTCACCAATCGCAGCGTTCGTCACCGCGCTCATCCTCGGGGGCGCTCGTCTGCCGGTGACTGGCGTTGGAAGGTCTTCAGGCAGCCTCCATGACAACTCTGTCGCTCATGCCCCCCTAGAGGGTGGGACCTGGCCATGCATGAGGCATGGGGCGCCGGCTCAGCCCCATGCTAACGAGAGCTGGACAGCCATGCACTGCCAGGCGGGGACCGTTCCAGTCAGCGCCAGTCGGCTCTGCCGGCTTGACTGGCCACAAGGCCACTACTGTGACCCTGAGGAAGGTCCTCTCCTATATGCTCCTTGCCAGACATTTCTCTCAGAAACCGCTGTTTGGGGTAGTCTAGCCGGCGGGAGCGGTAGTCTATCGGCCAGGAGCCGGCGGTACTCTAGTACTCAAGTGTGCTGGAGTATCGGCAGGTGTCTCTAGTAGAAGAGTAGCCTGCTTAGCTGGAAACCCCGTGTTTCTGTTACTGTTACTGTTACTGTTGCTGACTGCCAACCCTAATCATCATCATCATAATCCAACTAGTTCAGTGCCCAAGGGCCTCCGGCCCTTGTTAAAACCCTGAGCAAGTTTTAGCTGAGACCCCACCCAGACCCAGACCCAGACCCAGACCCAACATCAGCCCGCACCTCGCTGCTGTACATATCGGCCCACACGTCCTCGGTGCGCGCACCAGCAGCCCCACCGCCCCCCTCCGCGTCAGCTCCCTCGTCCTGCAAACAGCACACGGCAGCATGGCACACCACGAGCATGCACACACACCCTGTCAGTGCATGCGCCACGCACGCTGCTACGCAGTGCCCCGTCCCCACAGGTACACCCGCAGGTACACGTTCGCAAGAACACGCGCAAGCGAGCGCGCTCGCAGCACGCACCCGCGTCTGCAGCGGCCTTGTGAACACCTCTAGCTGCGCGTCCACGCTGCCGTGCCCCTGCGCGTGGCGGCCGTACAGCTCCTCTAGCCTGGCAGCCGTGTCTGCTGAGACTGCGGGCGATGGTGTGCTGTCCGCCGTGGGAGCTGCTGCCGCTCCGCCCCGTGTCGACAGCAGCTGCGCGTTTGCCGCGTCGGATCCGAGCACCACGGGCGATGCGGCAGCGAGGCGCACGCCGGTGTCGCGCCAGCCGTTGTGCACTGTTGCGGGCGCGTCTGCTGCCGCATGGCGCCTGCATGTGCATGGGAGCCGCGCATGGGCCGCATGCATGCGTCAATTGGGCCAGTACCACCAACTGCAGGATCGATGCGCTTGGCACGTCGCCATCAACCACCACGCGTGCATGCACGCATGCATGCAATTGGCCTCACCCAGTGGCCGCGCTAGCTGGCCGCACAGTCGTCAGCGCCGTGGCCAGGACGAGCAGGCATGCACCGCCTAGCGAACGCGCGCATGCCGCCACGACCGGGTGCAACCAGAGCTGGGGGCTGCGATCGGAGGTGCTGCTGTCCCCGATGCATGGTTGCGCGCTGCAAGTTGCAAGCCGCCGCATGGCGTGCCCTCCATGCTCCTCGCCGCGCCTCGCCACACGCCTTCCGATGCACCCAATCTCAAGCGCCCTGGATGGTCGGGGGGTGCAGCTGGCGTAGCATCGTGAGCTGAGGGTTGCAAGTGATGACGATGCAGGCCGAGCCGATGTCACGCTGCGTCTCCCCCCCAGGCATGGCTTCGAAACAACCGCCCTCATGGCGCACAATTGCATCACCTGAGAGGTGTTTGGGCGTCAGACAAACGCGTCACACGTCACAGGTTGGATAGTGTGGATCAGGACCCCTCGACCGCTCCCGCGTCGGGGGCGTGGCGCCGCCGATCGACTACACGGACTTCCTTCTTCGCATAACCAATGCATCGCTTGGGTCTGATGGCGCAGCGGGTCGTGTCTGGTCGAGCTCCGATGCTTTTGAATCCCACGCGCGCCTGCGCTTGCCCCGCAAGCGCAGCGCCCAGCTTCAGGAACACGCGTCGACACGCCACGGCCGCGACTGGATCCGGGGTGAGGCATGGGGCACGAATTTGGTGTCGGAACTCGCATGCGTGCAACAAACGGCATGCATGTGCCTGGTGCCTGCATGCCCCACCCTTAACACCATCCCCACTGTGCATGGCCGCAGGCACCACTGCATGCGCCAGAAACACACACGGGGCCGCACCACGCAAGCAGCGCCCCTAGAATCGTGCGCCACAACACACTCGCGCGCACACACACACTTACTCGCCGCGTGTGCCCCCAGGGCTGCCTGACCACCGAGGACCGCCTTGAGATCATGGACCTCGTCCACCGCTTCGACCACGCGATCAACCGACTTGACCAGGAGGCGGCGGGTGCGTGCTTGCCTCACCTGCACGCCCACGCCTTACGCCTCTCCCCAATCTGGCAGTTTGTATGGAATTGATGATGTGTGGTTACAGTTTGGAATTGAGGGAGCTGCCTCTTGAGGCGGGCTTACAGTTGCCTGTAGGCAACTGTGTCTGTCTCCCTGTCTAGGATCCATTGCCTGCCTCTCCCTCCATCAGCTCTCTCCATCACCATCACCACCCCGCCGTCTGTCTCCCTGTCTAGGATCCATCGCCCGCCCGCCCGCCGCCTCACACAACCTGCGCAGGCCCGATGTTTGCGTCGTCCGGCCGGCTGGTGACCCCCAAGGGCCCGGTAGTCGGCAGCACGGCCATCGTCGCATTCTTCAAGGTGCGAACGCGTGCAGGGGGGGGCTTGTGCGAGGGAGGCAAGCGGCCCACTGCCCCCCTCCCTCGTCTGCTGCTCCTGCAGTCGGCGGACTGGACTGCCTGTGTCCATCCCTTTCCCCTCCCCCTGACCCAATTCCCCCCGGCTGCTGAAACCTGCCCGGCCATCTCCTCTTCTACCTGCAGTCGGTCGAGCCCATGGCACGCGGCAAGCGCCACCTCACGCTCAGCATCGTGATCGACAAGGGGAGCAGAGGCAGCAGCAGCGCCAGCAGCAGCAGCAGCGCCAGCAGCCCCTCTGGCGACCTCACCGCCCGTGCGTCGTCCTGCCGCCTGCTCATCAAGGCCAGCGCCCCGACCTCGCTCGTAGCATCCGGCACCATTGAGGATGAGCTCGTCAAGGAGGGTGGCGTGTGGAGGTTTGCGTCGCGCACGTTCGTCATGGACGCGCCCGAGGCTGCCGCCCAGCTGCCGTGAGGCATAGTCGTCTTGGAAAGCGTGGAATGAGAGCGTGTGGATGCTGCGCTAATGTCACAGCCATGGCGGCGGTAGCTTCGAAAGCGGAGGATGGCATTGGCGGAGGCATTTTACAAGCTAGATGCCAGTAGTAGACGCGATGCCAGTTGGGTTCCACATTTTTCATTTGAAGAAGAAGAGAGACCAGAGACACGCGTAGTGGGGGTGCCCGGATCTACGAGTGCTGGGTTCACCTGATTGTCAACAGAGTCTGTGGCCTCATTATGCTTGTCGTGACACGTAAACCAGCCGCTCCCACTGCCGCTTCGAAGCGGAATGGAATTCCAGCTCCCAGCCATGAGACTACGGACACCATCTCTTGATGACGTTCAGTCGCGGATGAGTGCAGCAACGGCAGCGCGATTATCGGCGTTGCCCTTACCAAGATCCCTCAGTACTGCTGTTGCCACGTCCTGCGTGAGCTTGGCAGCCGCAGAGCCAGGCTGCGCGAGCTGCACCAGAAGAGGGATGGCGCCGGCAGCGGCAATGGTGACCTTGTTGTTCGCGTTCTGAGCGAGGCATCCCAGCACCACTGCTGTAGCCTTCTGCACATCAGCTGCAAATCCGGACCCCGGCAGCATGACCAGTGCAGGGATGGCACCAGCAGCAGCGATGGTGACCGCATTGTCAGCGTTCTCACCTAGGAACTTCAACGCTGCTGCTGCAGCCTTCTGCACGTCAGCTGCAAAGCCGGGCCCCAGAAGCTGCACCGGGGGGGGGATGGCGCCGGCAGCAGCGATGGTGACCTGGTTGTCGGCGTTCTGAGCGAGGCATACCAGTGCTGCTGCTGCATTGCGCTGCACGTCAGCTGTAGAGCCGGGCCCCAGCAGCTGCACCAGGGGCGGGATAGCACCGGCAGCAGCGATGGTGACCGCGTTGGTAGGATTCTGAACAAGTGTCCCCAGCGCCACTGCTGCAACCTCCTGCACGTGAGCTGTAGAGCCGGGCCCCAGCAGCTGCACCAGGGGAGGGATGGCACCAGCACCAGCGATGGCAACCAAACAGTTGGCGTCATCCCAGCACATGTGAGATCGTCTCTGGCGCCTCCCTCTGCTGGCTTGGGCGAGCGCTCACACCCAGCTTGCGCACCAGGTTCCTCACATCCCGGCGCGCAAGCGCAGGCATCGTGCGTGGCGTGGCTGCGTGCGTGAAGGTGGAGGGGTCACACGCAGCGATGATCGGCGTTTGATGCAGGGGGGGCGTATGTGTGCGAGGGGAATGCAGCGATGAGCGACGAGGCGAGTGGTGCATGGGGTGGGTGGGGTGGGGGGCATGGTTTTGTGCGTCGATTGGTGCATGGTGTATGGTGCATGCTGCGTGTGTGGGGTGGGGGGGGGCATGGGTGTGTGGCGAGGGGTGCATGGTGCATCAGGGGTGGCGGCGCATGGTGGCACGCGACGCATGGCAAGCTTGTATGTACACGCAGCGAAGTGCGAGAGTGAGGGCATCGTGCGTGGTGTGGCTGCGTGCATGCAGGCCAAGGGTACACATGCAGCGGTGAGCGGTGAGTGGTGCATGCATGGGGTGGCATGGGGGCAGCACGAGTGCACCGCGGCTCATCTGCCCTCCGTCCGACAAGAGGCCCATGCGCAGTCCAGTTGCGCTCGAGCATGGCATGGCACGCCAGGGTGCAAGGCAGACAGCATGCATGGGGTCCTGGCAACGCGCATGCAACCACTCACGTCTCTCGTCAGGCTGCTGAAGCCACGATTTTCACGCACGCGATGGATTGCTGAACGGCGCTGTAAGGTTCTCCGTAGGTCTGCGGCCAGATTCAGGGGTTGGTTGAAATGTGTGGTGTGGGGACGTTGAGGGAGAGCGATCGCACCTGCTGCTCGCTGGGGACACCTCGTCTCACGCAACACGCGCACATAAAGTCAGAAAGGCGGCGACAGAGGCTGGTGTTGCAACTGTTGTTGCAACAGGGCTCAGGGGGAACGCAGCGGAGACAGGAGGCTCGACGTGCAGCTGGCGGTCGTTGTGATTTAAAGGCCGCGACACCTCAGCACTCAGTCGTACAATGCGGCTTTCAAGAAACCCCTTCGCGTGCACCCCCAGCTCTGCATCTTCCGCACTCAAACGACCGACGTTTAGGGGGGGTGCGCTGCTCCAGCAAGGGCACCAGCAAGTTGTGAGACATTGAATATGATTTGGTGCTCGCGTGCGTGTTGTGATGTGGGGGCAGGAGAGAGGGATGGACCTCGACCTCCTGGTGGGGCACGTAGGAGGAGCCAGACAGACGGTGGGATCGATCCCGGCTCCGGAGCCAGCGGCACAGCGAGGCGGCCTCTGTCGATGCCCTGCTCGTCGTCACACGCAAAACAGCCGCCCCCACCGTTGCATCCAGCCTTAAGACAGCGGTCGTGGTGTCCAGGGGTGGGCCCTACCAGGTGGGGCATAGGAGGAGCAGCAGCAGAGTGGCAGTGGAAACGCTCTACTACGGGTAAAGACGCGTGCGCGTTGCATGTGCTGGTCGCAATGGGGTATGGCGGTGGTTTGATGGTTGCGAGAATCAGCCTGTGTTGAGAGTTACGGCATGTTTGAGGGGTTCCGGTCGCCCAAGAAGAAGGCGCGTTGCTGATGCGCACGGCCGCTGCAGCGTGTCCCCTGCAGATTGCGCCGAAAAAGCTGAGCGTGTGGGGCGTGTCCAGATCCGTGGGTCCAGATCCGTGGGTGGGTGGAAGAGTAGGAGTGGCGCTCTGTCCTTCAAGGTCTTGTTTTACTGATATCAACGGCTCCTGCAGCCGTTGTTGCCCTGTGGCCCTGTTGAGACACGCGGCTGTGCCTCCATGCGCATCGCCCCTACGGCGTGTTCCCTGGTAGACTGGCGCGCTGCGTGGCCTTGCGGACTCTCTTAGTTGAGCTCCCAGAGACGTAAAGCCCCAGGTTTCTCCGGGCGCGAATGTGTAAAGCCTGTTAACCCTGCGATGTGTACCCTCCTGACTGCGCGTGGGTGTGCCGCCGAGCTGGGAGCACAAGCAAGCATCGCGCGTGTGGGGTTCGTCCAGCTGCAGGTTCGTGGGTGGGTGCGTGGAAGAGGAGGAGTGGGTTTCTGTCCTACAACGTGTTACAACTGATGCGCACGGCTCCTGCAGCTCCATCCCGCTGGCACACACGCACACGCCCCATGCAGCCAGGCGCGCTTGATTAGGTCTTGCTCGCCGCGCGGACGCTGCTCCTCATGCGGGAGTGTACGTGACGTTGTAGCTCTTGCGCAGCAGGTCGCCCTGCACATGTGTGGAGGGCGCAGGTGTAGGGCAGGTGTGTAGGGCACAGGTGTGGAGGGCACAGATGTGGAGGGCGCAGGTGTGGAGGGCGCAGATATGGAGGACGCAGGTGTGGGGCAAGTGTGGAGGGCGCAGGTGTGGAGGGCGCAGGTGTGGGGCAAGTGTGGAGGGTGTAGGTGTGGGCGGCACAGGTGTGGAGGGCGCAGGTGTGGAGGGCACAGGTGTGGAGGGCACAGGTGTGGAGGGCGCAGGTGTGGGGCACGTGTGTGTGGGGGGGCGTGTGTGGGCAGAGGGGCACAGAAAACAGTCGTAAGCGCACACAGCCTCCCTCTGCCTCTCCCTCTCCCCTCTCCCACTGCCTCCCCCATCTCCCTCTCCCCCTCTCCCCCTCTCCCTCTCTCCCCTCTCTCCCTCTCCCCGTCTCCCCATCTCCCCGCCTCTCTCATTTTTAAGGATTTTAGGGTTTAGATCCAGGGTTCCCGTTCTCCCGTTCTCCCGCTCTGCCGTTCTCCCGCTCTCCCCCTCTCACCCCTCTCTTGCCCCCCCCCCCCCGCTCCCGCTCTCCCCCTTTCCCCCACACACCACACCGCCTTAAGCACCCACATTCAGCGCGTACGACCCCGGCCCAGGACTGCTGTTCCCATTTGGCTTGAAGCGCGCCGTCGACGATCCGAAGATTGTGTCCTTTGCAGGCATTGTGACAGGCTTGGAGGCAGCGCCCATGTCGACATCCTGCCTGCGTGCGTGTGTGTGTGTGTGTGTGTGCATGTGTGTGTGTGTGCGTGTATGTGTGTGTGTGAGTTTGTGTGTGTGTGTGTGTATGTGTCTGTGGGTGCTGCATGTGTGTGTGTGTGTGTGTGTGCCTGTCTGTGTGTGTGCTGCATGTGTGTGTGTGTGTGTGCAACGGTTATTAAGCCGGCATCGTGTGTGTGTGTGTGCGTGCGTGCGTGTGTGTGCATGTGTGTGTGTGTGCATGTGTGCAACGGTTATTAAGCTGGCATCGTGTGTGTGTGCATGTGTGTGTGTGTGTGTGTGTGTGTGTGTGTGTGCATTCTGTCCTTTGCAGGCATCGTGACAGGCTAAAAGGCAGCAACCATTTCGACGTCCTGCCTGTGTGTGTGGGGGGGGGTATGTGTGTTGTGTGCGTGTGTGTGGGTGTGTGCGTTTGTGTGTGTGTGTTTGTGTGTGAGTGTGTGTGTGTGTGTGCACCGGCCCATCAACCGGACGCACGCACGCACGTGCGCACGCACGCAGTACACCTGTCGTGCCCTGTCCCCGGCACTCCAGCAGACCCAAAGACGTCAAGCGCGTGGGGACGCTCTTGAAAACAACCCTCCAAACAACCCCCGTAAAGGAACCAAAAGAAACCGCAAAGAAACCACAAAGCCGCTCCTGAAACACAGCCTGACAATGCACGCTTACCCCCCCCCCCCCCCCGCCAACCGAATAAAACGCACGCGGTGCACCTGTAGCGCCCCGGCCTGAGTGTCCATGTAGACCCAGCATATGCTGGCGTGCGTGCAAATACAAAACAATGCTGCTGAGCTGCAGTACGCTGTGTCCGGGCCGCTGCTCTGTTTGTCTGTCTGGTCAGTCCCTTTTCCTCAGCAACATGCAACGTGCATGATGGGTTGCTCCAAGATTGCACGCATACCGCAATGCCCCCCCCCTCCCTTCTCCCAACACACACGCACGCACACAAACTCCTACATGCGACGCACCTACAGCGTCCCGGGCGTCCATGCTGACCCAGAAAACATCGCGTAGAGAAAAAAAAAGAGATCCCAGGCAGGCCAAGTCGCTCCGAAACGCGGCCCGAGAATCATTGGTTCCGCTAAGGATCTTGGAGCAACGCCGGCCCACCTGGGCCTCGCGCTGACTTCCTAAATCTCAAAGTCGCGGGAGGCGACTTTGGGGGCAAAAAAAGTGTGAATGTGTCAGGTTAACACTTTGGAGGGTGAATTTCGCGCAATCTCGCCCCGCAGCGCCGGCCCAAAGCTGACAATCTCACCCCAGAAATGCACGTTTACGGGGGGCTAGCGGAAACACTGCTGATACTGCACGCACACGCACACGCAGACCCTACGCCCCCCCCTCCCCCCAAGTCCCACCCCTCTCCCCACACACATGCCAAAAATAAGAAAAAACGCACCTGTAGCGCCCCGGCCCCGGGCGTCCCTGCTGACCCAGCAAATATTGCATAGAGAAAACAAAAGAGATCCCAGATAGATTGTAAAGATGCTCTCGAAACGCAGAAACGTGCCGCCCCCAAAGCCCACCCCCCACGCACACACATGCCACAAATAATAATAAAAAGACGCACCTGTAGCGCCCTGGCCCGGGCGTCCATGCTGACCCAGCAAACGCCGGCGCTCGCGTGGAGTCGCTCCCAAACGCAGTCTTCTTGAAGCCGGGATGGCGGCCGCCCTGCATGTGTGCAGGTGTGTGTGTGTGTGTGTGTGTGTGTGTGCACATGTGTGTGTGTTTGTGTGTGTGTGTGTGTGTGTTTGTGGGTGTATGTGTGTTTGTGTGTATGTGTGTTTGTGTGTGTGGGTGTGTGGGTGTGTGTGAGTGTGTGTGCTCCCAAACGCAGTCTTCTTGAAGCCGGGGTGGCGGCCGCCCAGCATGTCTTGAGTGTGTGTGTGTGTGTGTGCACGCATGTGTGTGTGTTTAGTGTGTGCGTGTGTGTGTATGCGTGTGTGTATATATGTATGCGTGTGTGTGTGTGTGTGTGTGTTCACCCCCATCACACGTTACGTGGTGCCAGGGCCACGTGACAGAGCACCACCTCTCGTCGCATGCCGGACACACGTGGCGGGCCCTACCACATTCACAACGCCTGAGGCGGCGCCTCAGGCGTCCCATTCCATGGCGCGGATCAGGCGGCGCCTCAGGCGCTCCGACCGCCCGAGGCGCCGCCTAAGGCGCACCCCTGATCGCCTCAGGCGTCGCCTCAGGCGTCATCCAAACCGCCGCAGGTGCCACCCCGACCGCCTGAGGCGCACCCCGGACCGTCTCAAGCGTTATGACCGCATTCCATGGCGCGGATCAGATGTTGGGATTTTGGTAGGCGGGGTGCACAGATTGAGCGTGTCCGTGCGTGCTCCCTTTATTTGGCCTGCCACTCCCTACTTACCATGGGTCTGCCTTCGCGTACGGCTCTCGGGCCGACGCGTGCACAAAACCCCTTACCCTTTCAAGTGCATTTTCCAGTAAGGATTTTTTTAACCACCTCTCTGGAAAAATGCACTTGGGGGGTAGGGGCAGTGTAGGGGGCTGAACACAAAACTGTACGCCGACACTCCTGACCCCTAAACCCTTCAAACCCTCACCTTGGTCGTCCATGGATCTGCCACCGCATACGCACCCGGGCCAACGCGTTCATGCAAACAAACCCCCATCAACAACACCCCTGAACAAACTGGAAACCCTGAATCCTAAAACCTGCAAGCACGGGAACACACGCACCTTGGTGGTCTATGGGTCTGCCGCCGCGTGCGCCCCCTGGGCCGACAAGCACAAAACACCGAACCCCTATTAAGTGCCTGTTTGGGTTTCCTGAGGTGTCCAGTAAGGGTTTAAAAAACCCTTCGACCCAAACTCCTGAGCACGTAACCGCCTCACCTTGGTCGTCCATGGGTCTGCCACCGCATACGCCCCCGGGCCCACACGCGACGACGGGTCCTCTCGAGGGGCGGGGGCACTACCGGCCATGGCGCCGGCACCGGTGGCAGGTGAGGGGGCAGTTGACGCGCGGAAGCGGTGGGTCTTGGAGGCAAAGGACTGTGTGGGGGTGGGTGGGTGGGGGACGCGTGTGTGTGTGTGTGTGTGTGTAACTCTGGCACTTTTCCCGCACGGTGCGCATGTGAACCCCGACTATGTGTGTGTGTGTGTGTTGGCCAGCAGCAATGTCGCCGGTGCTGGTTGCGGGTGAGGGCGCGGTTGACGCGCGGAAACGGTGGGTCGTGGAAGCAAAGGACTGCGGGTGTGTGTGTGTGTGTGGAGGGGTGAGTGTGCGTTTGTGTGTGTGTGTGTGTGTGCGTGTGTGCAAGCCAGCAGCCATGGCACCGGCGCCGGTGGTGGGTGAGGGCGCGGTGGACGCACGGAAACGGTGGGTCTTGGAGGCAAAGGACTGCGGGTGGGTGGGTGGGTGGGTGGGTGGGGGGTTGAGTGTGCATGTGTGTGTGTGTGTGTGTGTGTGTGTGTGCGCGTGTGTGCAAGTCAGCAGCCATGGCGCCGGCGCCGGTGGTGGGTGAGGGCGCGGTGGACGCACGGAAACGGTGGGTCTTGGAGGCAAAGGACTGCGGGTGGGCGGGTGGGTGGGTGGGTGGGTGGGTGGGTGGGTGGGTGGGAGTGTGCGTGTGTGTGTGTGTGTGCGTGTGTGCAAGCCAGCAGCCATGGCGCCGGCGCCGGTGGTGGGTGAGGGCGCGGTGGACGCTCGGAAACGGTGGGTCTTGGAGGCAAAGGACTGCGGGTGGGTGGGTGTGTTTGTGTGTTTGGGGGGGGGTGAGTGTGTGTGTGTGTGTTTGTGTGTGTGTGTGCATGTGTGCAAGCCAGCAGCCATGGCGCCAGCGCCGGTGGTGGGTGAGGGCACGGTGGACGCACGGAAACGGTGGGTCTTGGAGGCATAGGACTGCGGGTGGGTGGTGGGTGGGTGGGTGTGGGGGGGTGAGTGTGGGGGGGTGAGTGTGCGTGTGTGTGAGTGTGTGTGTGTGTGTGTGCGTGTGTGTGTGTGTGCGTGTGTGCGTTTGTGCAAGCCAGCAGCCATGGCGCCGGCGCCGGTGGTGGGTGAGGGTGCGGTGGTCGCACGGAAACGGTGGGTCTTGGAGGCAAAGGACTGCGGGTGGGTGGGTGTGGGGGGGTGAGTTTGCGTGTGTGTGAGTGTGTCTGTGTGTGTGTGCGTGTGTGTGCGTGTGTGCAAGCCAGCAGCCATGGCGCCGACGCTGGTGGTGGGTGAGGGCACGGTGGACGCACGGAAACGGTGGGTCTTGGAGGCAAAGGACTGCGTGTGTGTGGGGGGTGGGGTGGGGTGGGGTGAGTGTGGGTGATTGTGCGTGTGTGTGCGTGTGTGTGCGTGTGTGCAAGCCACCAGCCATGGCGCCGGCGCCGGTGGTGGGTGAGGGCGTGGTGAACGCACGGAAACGGTGGGTCTTGGAGGCAAAGGACTGCGGGTGGGTGTGTGGGGGGGTGAGTGTGCGTGTGTGTGTGTGTGTGTGTGTGTGTGTGTGTGTGTGTGTGTGTGTGCGTGTATGTGTGTGTGTGTGTGCGTGCGTCCGTGTGTGCTTGAACCCTGCTCTCAGCGACGCATCTCCCCTGTGTTGCACAGACGCTCAAACTTGGGCTGGTAGCTCGCGGGCCCATGCGTCGTGCTATCGCCCCCACTGCCGCCATTGCCTAGGGTTCAAGGTTTAGAGGCCTCAGCTTCAGGGGTTGTGCACCTCCACGGCTTGGGTGGAGGGCTCAGTTGGGTGTGCAGCCTGCACAGTGGTGCTGCTTGCTTGGCGCCCGCCACCAAGTGTGGATGGCGTTACCGTGGGCTACTTGTAGCTTGACCTTTTGTGGGCCTTGAGCCTTGTTTCTCTAAGTTCCACTGGAGCTTTGGAACCGTACGTGTGACCGCCAGAAGTGGATTGTAAAACTCTCATCATCAGTTGTTTTATTCACCGACACAGCTCCCCTGTGTCGCGGCGGTGAAGGCTCAACCTTCGGCTGGTAGCTTGCGGGCCCATGCATTGCACCAGTGGAAATCGAGAATGTCCTCTTTGCCCTCGCAACATTGGAGGGAACATGCCGCATTGCCCCCGCAGGGGGCGATTTTTCGCGGAAAAGTGAGAAAATCGTCAAATTTTACACTTTTGGGAGCGAAATTCCCGCGATTCGCCCCCACAGTTTTCCCCCAAATTTCCCGGTTTGCCCCCGCAGCGGAGGCTGCGGGGGCTGCGGGGGCGCTTATGACACCACTGCATCGCACGATTGCCCCCACTGCCGCCCTTGCCTAGGGCTTAGGGATTAGGGTTGAAGGGCCTCGCGATCAGGTTTGACTCACCGCGGCGTCTCCCCTGTGTCGTAGCAGCGAAGGCTCCACCCTTGGCGGGTAGCCCCCCCCCCCCCCAGTTTGTCCCCTCGCCCCTCGCCCCCCCCCTCCCCCACCCTAGGCCCTAAAACCTCATGCTTAAACCCTCAGGCGCCGGACCCTCCACCACGGCGTCGAGTAGATTGGCAAGCGCCACTTCACCCCCTATCCCCTGGAAGCAGTTAGGACCTATTTGGAGGCGTCGCACAATAGCTCTCCTCTTTGCTCTGGGACTACACGTTGGCAGGCAGCCGGCTGGTGGCTACCGCCCCTCACAAGTAATTGTTAGGGCCAGAACTGGACTTGGGTCTAGGCGGTGGTACTAGGACTAGAGGTATGATGATGATGATGAGTTTTTACAATCCACTTTCTGGCGGGCACGCGTTCGGTTCCAAAGCTCCAGCAGGACTTAGAGGAAGCAGTCCTGAAGACCTGCCAACAGAAAAAGGGGGGATGCCCCAGAGGTAGTCTTTGGTTCCTCGCGGGCGGTGGCAGGCGGATGGATGAAGAGGAGGCGACGGCGGCGGCGGCGGAGCGGATCGCTGCAGCTGCCGAGGACGGCACCAGCCTGCCCGTCCGCCTGGCTACGGATGTCGTGCGCTTCCTCTACGGCGGCACCGGCCGGCGGGAGCCGGCTGATGGTGGCGTCGTGTCCGCGTCGCTCCTCAACGCCAAGCCTGCCGTCGGGGGCATCGGCGTGGAGCCACGCGGGGGCGGTGTGCTGCGTGTGCTCTTCACCGTGGCGTCTGACGCCGTGGCCGACACTGTCGTGCGCTGGCGCCACGAGCTGCGC
>VFSX01000112.1:410000-417500 GCA_016618255.1 Chlamydomonas sp. UWO 241
AGACGCAACAGTCGACGCCCCCCCAACACCACCTCCACCCCGCCGACAGCAACAACCAGCCCCACCGGTTCAACCCCAATCCTACACCCTAAACCCTCACCCCACCCACAACCCTAAACCCCAAGCCCACCTTGGACGCAAAAGTCGACGTGCCCGACGGCCCCCCCAGCACCACCTCCACCCCGCCGACAGCAATAACAAGCGGCCCCGTGCCGCGCGCGCCCCCGGGGGCCACGGGGTTGTATGCGCCTGGCCCTGGGGCAGCTGTCTCGTACGCTTGGCCTCTCTTTCCCTTGCTGTGGCCCCAGTTGATTGCCTGCGTGTGCATGTGTGTGTGCGTGTGTGTGTGCATGTGTGTGTGTGTGTGGGTGAATGTGTGTGTGTGTGTGTGTGTATGTGTGAGCGCGTGTGTGTTGGCGCTCACCTTGCCCTTGGCAACCACGCCCATCTCATGTGTGTTGTACGCGCCGCATCCCCTCCCCCTCCTAGAAACCTCCTGACAACCAACTTCTGACGAGGCAAACCCTTGACCCTTAACCCCAGACCTTAGACCCTAAACCCCACACCAGCGAACCTTGCCGCCCTTCCCGACCACACCCATCTCGTGTGTGTTGTACGCGCAACATCCCTCCCCCTCCCAACAGCACCCTACTAACCAACTTCTGATGAGGCTAACCCTAAACCTGTGGCTCTAACCCCTAAACCCCGCACCAGCGCACCTTGCCGCCCTTCCCCACCACGCCCATCTCGTGTGTGTTGTACGCGCCACATCCCTTCCCCTCCCGGGAACCTCCTACCAACCAACTTCTGACGAGGCACTCTAAACCCTAGACCCCAGACCCTTACCACTAAACCCCTCACCCGCTCACCTTGCCGCCCTTTCCCATCACGTCCATCTCGTGTGTGTTGTACGTGCAACATCCCTCCCACTCCTCAAAACATCCTCACAGCCAACAACATCAACCGACATCTGACGAGGCAAACCCTTTACACCAAAACCTAAACCGAACCTTCAAACCCTTAGCCTGACTGTAACATCCATCATCATCAAGCCCGCTCACCTTGCCGCCCTTCCCCACCACGCCCATCTTGTGTGTGTTGTACGCGCCACATCCCTCCCCCTCCCGGCAACCTCCTACCAACCAACTTCTGACGAGGCAAACCCTTGAACTCAAGCCCTAAACCCAAAACCCACTCACCTTGCTGCCCTTCCCAGCCACGCCCATCTCATCCCTTCCCCTCCCAACAGCCCCCCAACAACCAACTTCTGACGAGGCAAACCGTAAACCCTGGACTCTATCCCCTAAACCCTGCACCAGCGCACCTTGCCGCCCTTCCCCACCACTCCCATCTCGTTTGTGTTGTACGCGCCCGGTCCAACGCGCTCCGCCGCTCTGTCTGTGCGCCCGCTCAGAATGGGGTCTGGCGACTTCTGCATCACCAGCAGTCCCCCCGTGCCCTCCTCGTATCCGTAGCTCTGGTCGCGCGCGGGGATCGAAGGAGCAGTTGGTCCCTGTGGAGGGGCGCGGCAGGGAGGAGGGGGCTTGATGAGAGAGGGAGCGAGAGCGCGCGCGCACTTGAGAGAGAAGAAGAGAAAGAGGGGCAGACACGGCAGACATAGACAGAGGGAAAGAGAGAGCGAGAGAGAGACAGAGACAGAGGGCGTGCAGGGATCGATGGAGCAGGGAAAGCTGGTACATTTCAAGGTACGGAGCAGGAAAGAGGAGGAGGGTTGGTGAGAGAAGAGAGAGACAGAGAGAGAGAGAGAGAGAGAGAGAGAGAGAGAGAGAGACAGAGACAGAGAGAGAGAGAGAGACAGAGCACACGCAGGGATCGACGGCCGCAGTCAGCCCCTTTTGAGGTATGGAGCAGGGAGGAGCACACGTGCGGGGGGAGGAGGGAGCTTGGTGAAAGAGAGAGAGAGAGAGACAGAGAGAGAGGGAGAGAGAGAGACAGAGAGAGAGGGAGAGAGAGAGAGACAGAGAGAGAGAGAGAGTGAAAGAGAGACAGACAGGTTGTGCGCAGGGATCGACGGGGAAGTCGGTCTCTCTGGAAGGGCGCAGCAGGGAGGAGGGGGCTAGGTGAGAGAAAGAGAGAGAGAGAGAGAGGGCCAGGCAGAGTGCAGCGGGGGTGGGCGGGAGGAGGGGCACACGTCAGTCGGTAGGAACAGGGCCATTGGCCTGATTTCACCAGCACAGCACTGCACACAAGCCACATGTTGATCCTACATCGAGCCCCGTGTGACAGTCACGCATGTTGCCGGCTGCTGGTTTGGGGTTTAGATTTTGGGTTTGGGGTGTAGTTAGGGTGGACCATACCGGTATGGTGCATGCATAACCCGAGCAGAGGCATTGCATGGAGGCCGCATGCATGGCGGCCGCTGCCCTGTTTCCCCAGCAGATGTCCCCAGCAGGGGCATCCATGCCGCCCTACCTTGATCTCGGGAACTCACACGCGGGCTGCCGGCTGCTGGTTTGGGGGTTAGGCTTTGGGGTGTAGTGGATCAAACCCCGAGCAGAGGCATTGCATGGAGGCCGCATGCATGGAGGCCGCTGCCTTGTTTCCCCAACAGAGGCATCCATGCCGCCCTACCTTGAGCCCCCCAACTCACACGAGTGCTGCCAATTTAGGGTGAAGGGTTTGGGGTGAGTTACAACTCCACCCCGACCAGAGGCATTGCATGGAGGCCGCATGCATGGCGGCCGCTGCCTTGTTCCCGCAGAGGTCCCCAACAGGGGCATACATGCCGCCGTACCTTGAGCCCCGCGACCGGCACACGCGCTGCCGGCTGCTGGTTTTGGGGTTGTGTGCTTAGTGTTTGGGGTTTATTCAGGACTACACCCCAAGCAGGGGCATGCATGGGGGCCGTTTCCATGTTTCCCCAGCAGAAGCATGCATGCCGCCCTACGTTGAGCCCCGCAACTCACACGCGTGCTGCTGGTTTAGGGTATAGGGTTTGGGGCGAGTTACAACTCCACCGCAAGCAGAGGCATTGCATGGAGGCTGCATGCAAAGAGGCTGCTGCCTTGCTTCCCCAGCAGAGGCATGCATGCCGCCTTACCTTGAGCCCCGTGACCGACACGCGCACTGCTGGCTGGGGACCAGTCCACCGCTTCTTGATCCATGCGCCGCCGCCCTCGTACGCGCCAGGACTGCGTGTGCGCGCGTGTGTGTGTGTGTGTGTGTGTGCTTGTGCGTGTGTGTGTGTGTTTGCGTGTGTGTGTGTGTGAATGTTCTTGATCCATGCGCCGCCGTGTATGCGCCAGGGCTGCGTGTGTGTGTGTGTGTGTGTGTGTTAACAGTTTTGACATTTACGTGCCCGGAGGACCTCGGGGTGTGGGTCAAGGCTTAGACTAAAAGTCTAGGGGGGCTCTACTGGGAGAACCCGCAAGGCCACGGTGTGTGTGTGTGTGTACGTGTGTGTGTGCGTGCGTGTGTGGGTGTGTCTGTGTGCATGCCTGTGTGTGCACACATGGTTTTCCAGCCTCAGCGGTCCCATCGCAGAGTTGCTGTGGGTTCAGGGTTCAGGGCTTTAGGGCTCAGGGTTCAAGGTTTTACGGTTGAGGGTTCAGCGTTTCCTTGCGTGACCCCAATCTGCTGCCCGTCCTCCTCTTCCAGGCACGGCGGCCTCAACGCATGCACGGAGTGCCGCCCGCCCTCCCCCCCCTCCCCACCCACCCACCAGTGACACATTTTTTCAGGACGTTCAATTGCTTGTCCACAGCATTTTTGACGTTAACTCCGGCTGCATCCGGCTGTGTATAACCTCGAACCAAACCTCTGATCCCCACCAGCGGTTCCGTTAAGGATCTTGAAGAAATGATGGCTCAACCCGGGCCTCACGGCTCGCTTTCCATCTCAACCCAAAGCAGGCGATTGTTTTGCAAAGAGGGTGTGAAAATGTCAATTTTCACACTTGCGGGGTCGAAATTCGCGCAGTCTCAAGCCGACGTGCCAGCCCAAATCGGCCAATCTCAACCTGAATGTTGCCTTTGTCAGGTTGCGGGTTGGCTAATGGAAACACTGGTCCCCACCCACCCCGGCACAGCGCTCCTCTCCTCTGCCAGCCGCGGCGGTCCCGACGCAAAGTTTGCGGTCGGGCCGACGTTGGCTGTCCGCTTCCGCCTGAGCGCGTCGAGCGCTCCGTCGGCATCGTAAGCGCCAACGCCTGGTGGTGTGTGTGTGTGGAAGTGTGTGTGTGTGTGTGTGCGTGTGTGTGTGTGTGTGTGTGTGTGGAAGTGTGTGTGTGTGTGTGTCTTTGTGTGTGTGTGTGTGTGTCCGCGCTCACCCTCGGGGGCGCTCGTCTGCCGGTGACTGGCGTTGGAAGGTCTTCAGGCAGCCTCCATGACAACTCTGTCGTCCATGCACCCCTGGAGGGTGGGACCTGGCCATGCATGAGGCATGGGGCGCCGGCTGAGCCCCATGCAAACGAGAACTGGACAGCCATGCACTGCCCGGCGGGGACCGTTCCAGTCAGCGCCAGTCGGCTCTGCCGGCTTGACTGGCCACAAGGCCACTACTGTGACCTTGAGGAAGGTCCTCTCCTACATGCTCCTTGCCAGACATGTCTCTCAGAGACCGCCGTGTGGGGTAGTCTAGCCGGCGGGAGCGGTAGTCTATCGGCCGGGAGCCGGCGGTACTCTAGTACTTAAGTGTGCTGGAGTATTGGCGGGTGTCTCTAGTAGAAGAGTAGCCTGCTTAGCTGGAAACCCCGCGTTACTGTTACTGTGTGTGTGTGTGTGTGTGTGTGTGGTGTGTGTGTGTGTGTGTGTGTGTGTGTGTGTGTGTGTGTGTGTGTGTGTGCGGATGCGTGCCAGCGGCAACCTGTGCGGTGCTCAGTCACTGGGTGAGCTGCCCCCTCCCCATGTGGAATGCCACAGCATGCCGCGCGTGTGCTCACCTGGGGTCATGGCCGACGTGGTGTTGTTGGGCATACAATTCTTCTCCCCTGACGTGAGGAACGGCACAGGCGCGGGGTAGGACTCATGGCTGAGCGCCAGGTCGTACGCGCCGGGGCCGACCTGTGCATCGAGAGTTAAAGTGGGCGTTTGGGGGGGGGGCAACAACACAGCATGGGAAGCAACAAACGCGTGCGCCCCATGCAGGTCTCACATCGCCAGTGGCGCTGCTGACATCAAGCGTGTTGCGCTCGCTGCGCGCTACAAAGCCGCCAGATGCCACGCCACCGCCCATACTGCCGCTCTCTGCGCTACGCCCGATGGGTGGGGCGCCAGCAAACTTTCAGACACCTGTTTCTCCCTCTCTCGCCACACCAGTTCTATAGACAATCGCAAGGCTGTGGTTGTTGCGCCTTGTTACTGACAAGTTGCCTACAATGGAGCGAACCACTGGTCTTATAAGTATGGCCGGTAGGTGTTGCTGGTCCCACGCTCCCCTGCTCAGTTGCCGTTGACTCAAGCGGGTACCGATTTGTGGACACTATATTCACGTTTAATAGTACGAGCTGCTGACACAGCCTGCTGAGACGTGAGTTGCTCCCCCCCATGATCACTTATGTGCACTAGTCTCTGTAAGGACAGCAGCACGGGGCGATGCGTGAAGCCAGTGCACAAACAGTCTGCAACGCGTCGTGTGCCACCGCCATGCATGCACCACCCCCATGCATGCACCGCCGCTGTTTGTGTACCCTACGCATGCATGCATGCATGCAGCCACGCCACGCACGATGCCTCCACTCACGCGCTGTCATGCTTGCACAGACCGGGCTGCCATATGTATATGCCACTCCCATGCACCCCGGCGACGGCGTCGCCTCGTGCCATGCACCATGCACACACACACGCACACACACACACCACACACACACACACCATTCCCCCCCCCCCCCTCACATCAGCACTCGCCCGCCGCTACATCACTCGCCGCTCATCACTGCATGTGTCCCCTCCGCCTGCATGCACGCAGCCACGCCACGCACGATGCCTCCGCTCGTGCGCCGGGATGTGAGGAACCTGGTGCGCAAGCTCGGCGCGAGCGCCCGTCCGAGCCAGCAGATGAAAGCGCTCCAGACGCTCACGCGCCTGTGTTGGAGTGAGAATGCGCACTCTTAGTCGCAATCGCTACTGCTGGTGCCATCCCTCCCCTGGTTAAGCTGGGGTTGGGCTCTATAGCTGACGTGCAGGGCCTTGCATCATCAGCGTTGGGGAAACTCATTGAGAATGCTGAGAATGCGGTCACCATCGCTGCTGCCGGTGCCATCCCTCCCCTGGTGCAGCTGCTGGGAGCTGCTTCGGCTGAGTTGCGTACAGTGCAGCAGGAGTGCTTGCGAACCTTGCTCATATCACGGACAACCAGGTCACCATCGCTGCTGCCGGTGCCATCCCTCTTCTGGTGCAGCTGATAGGGGCTGGCTCTACAACTTCCGTGCAGGAGACTGCAGCAGGAGCACTTGGAATCCTCGCTCAGAATGCTGACAACCAGGTCGCCATCGCTGCTGCTGGTGTCATCCCTCCCCTCATGCTGCTTCTTGGGCCTGGATCTACAGCTTCCGTGGAGTACATTGCAGCAGTAGCACTGGAGCACCTCACTGCGAATGCTCACAACCAGGTCTCCATCGTCGCTGCCAGTGCTTCTTCGACTGGGCGGTTTACCGCCTACGGTGGTGTCTGGGCGGAAAGAATTAATTGATTTTCTAGGGTTTACCGCCCGATTTGTGCCTTTTGTCGTTTTTTTTCGATTTTGGCCGATTTCGTCTTGGCCGCCAGCGTCTGGGCTGTACATTTTAATTAATTGAAATCAATTGAAGAAGCACTGGTCGCCATCCCTGCACTAATGCAGTTCGCGCGGCCTGGATCTACGGCTGACAAGTGCGTGCAGGCGGCGGCAGCGGCAGTAGTGGCGATCCTCGTGAGAAACGCCGAAATACGCGATGCCGATGATGCACACCGCGACATCTGCAACTGATAACGATGCCACGGAGGTTTTACAGGGTTTTCACGTGTGCGCCCGGAGGACCCCGGGGCGTGAGTTCAGGCCTAGACGACACGTCTTTGGGAGCTCTACTTTTAGAGAGCCCGCAGGGCCACGCAGTGCGCCAGCCTACCAGGGAAACAAACGAACAAAAAGGAAGTTGCCCTCCCCCCCCCTCCCCCCTCCCCCCCCCGCCACTACACAAGCGCCAGCTAGCTATGGATCAAGGGGGGTTTCGGGGTCTCGGTCGTGGTTTCGTGCCGGCTGGCGCAAGCTGTTGTCATGTGCCTATGCCATGGAGACAAAGGGTCTTTGTGACACGGCGCTGTACAGCCTGGGGCTGGTACATGCCAGCCCCAGTGATTTTATTTTCATGATTTTAATTTATTCTTCCACAGCCGGATTTTGCGTCGACCGCGCTATCTGTTGACCTCTCGTTGACCATTCGCCCTCATACATGGGTCATTGGAAAGCTGTTAACGAGCTCTGTCTGGCGGGCTTGTCAGACTTGCAATCCACTGGATGGGTTGAGCCGTGCTCAGGGTCAAAGTGCAGCCAGAATTCAGCAAA
>VFSX01000112.1:425000-435000 GCA_016618255.1 Chlamydomonas sp. UWO 241
ATTGATTGATTGTTCACTTCACCCCTGATTGATTGCTTATTGAAAAAATACCCCCGAGTGATTGATTGATCATTCATTTCACTCCTGATTGATTGCTTATTGTGCAATCCCCCCGAGTGATTGATTGATTGTTCATTTCACCCCTGATTGATTGCTTATTGTACAATACCCCCGAATGATTGATTGATTGTTGATTTCACCCCTGATTGATTGCTTATTGTACAATACACCCGAATGATTGATTGATCATTCATTTCACCCCTGATTGATTGTTTTTTGTACAATACCCCCGAGTGATTGATTGATTGATTGATTGTTCACTGCACCCCTGATTGATTGCTTATTGTACAATACCCCCGAGTGATTGATTGATTGTTCGTTTCACCCCTGATTCATTGCTTATTGTACAATACCCCCGAGTGATTGATTGATTGTTCATTTCACCTCTGATTGATTGCTTATTGTACAATACCCCCGAGTGATTGATTGATTGTTCATTTCACCCCTGATTGCTTGCTTATTGTACAATACCACCGATTGATTGATTGATTGTTCATTTTACCCCTGATTGATTGTTTTTTTTGTACAATACCCCCGAGTGATTGATTGATTGTTCATTTCACCCCTGATTGATTGCTTATTGTACAATACCCCGAGTGATTGATTGATCGTTCATTTCACCCCTGATTGATTGCTTATTGTACAATACCCCCGAGTGATTGATTGATTGTTCATTTCACCCCTGATTGATTGCTTATTGTACAATACCCCGAGTGATTGATTGATCGTTCATTTCACCCCTGATTGATTGCTTATTGTACAATACCCCCGAGTGATTGATTGATTGTTCACTTCACCCCTGATTGATTGCTTATTGAAAAAATACCCCCGAGTGATTGATTGATCATTCATTTCACTCCTGATTGATTGCTTATTGTGCAATCCCCCCGAGTGATTGATTGATTGTTCATTTCACCCCTGATTGATTGCTTATTGTACAATACACCCGAATGATTGATTGATAATTAATTTCACCCCTGATTGATTGCTTATTGTACAATACCCCCGAGTGATTGATTGATTGTTCATTTCACCCCTGATTGATTGCTTATTGTGAAATCCCCCCGAGTGATTGATTGATTGTTCATTTCACCCCTGATTGATTGCTTATTGTACAATACACCCGAATGATTGATTGATCATTCATTTCACCCCTGATTGATTCCTTATTGTACAATACCCCTGAGTGATTGATTGATCATTCATTTCACCCCTGATTGATTGCTTATTGTACAATACCCCGAGTGATTGATTGATTGTTCATTTCACCCCTGATTGATTGCTTATTGTACAATACCCCGAGTGATTGATTGATTGTTCATTTCACCCCTGATTGATTGCTTATTGTACAATACCCCCGATTGATTGATTGATTGTTCATTTCACCCCTGATTGATTGTTTTTTTTGTACAAGACCCCCGATTGATTGAGTGATTGTTCATTTCACCCCTGATTGATTGCTTATTGTACAATACCCCCGAGTGATTGATTGATTGTTCATTTCACCCCTGATTGATTGCTTATTGTACAATACCCCCGAGTGATTGATTGATTGTTCATTTCACCCCTGATTGTTTGTTTATTGTACAATACCCCCGAATGATTGATTGATTGTTGATTTCACCCCTGATTGATTGCTTATTGTACAATACCCCCGAGTGATTGATTGATTGATTGATTGATTGATTGATCATTCATTTCACCCCTGATTGATTGCTTATTGTACAATATGGTGGTGAAGTGAAGACCGTCTCTGCTTTTAAGTATCTAGGGAGTTGGATAACCCAGAGTGGTGGTGTGGAAAAGGAGATCGGTGTGCGTGTCGGTCGCGCGCTGGGCGTGTTTGCGTCTTTTGATAAGATTTGGGCCAGCAAGAAGATGCAAGTGCAGCCTAAGATGCGGGTTTACAACACTTTCGTGCTGCCCCACTTTCTGTACGGCTGCGAAACATGGGCCCCTACTAAAACACAACTGACTCGATTGGAGGTTGCCCACTCTAACTGCCTTCGTCGCATTCTGGGTGTGCGCCTGGTCGACCGGCACAGATTAACTTATATTCGGCAGGCGTGCGACACTGAGCCAATTGAGAGCCTTGTGGCAAAGCGATCAATGCAGTGGCTAGGCCATGTGATGCGCATGCCGGCTTCTCGTCTTCCTCGTACGACTTTTGACTGCACAATGGATGTGGCTCGGCAGCAAGGCCGGCCTCCAGCCTCCTCCCGACACTATTTTCTTAAGCTACTGATTCAGCAGCTAGGCAAAACTAGTGGCACTCGTTCTGATTGGAAGACTTTTTCGGACACGGCGTTTGAGCGTGCTCAGGATAGGGTCGGGTGGAGAGCCGTGGTGTACGGTCCGGCTGCCCCTCAGGCGCCGGCCCCTCCACCACGGCGGTCAAGTAGATTGGCAAGCGCCACTTGACCCCCTATCCCCTAGAAGCAGTTAGGACCTATTTGGAGGCGTCGCACAATAGCTCTCCTTTTTGCTCTGGGACTACACGTTGGCAGGCAGCCGGCTGGTGGCTACCGCCCTCACAAGTAATTGTTAGGGCCAGAACTGGACTTGGGTCTAGGCGGTGGTACTAGGACTAGAGGTAGTCTTTGCTGGAAAGCCGATGTAACTGTAACTGTACAATACCCCCGATTGATTGATTGATTGATTGATTGTTCATTTTACCCCTGATTGCTTGCCTATTGTACAATAACCCCGATTGATTGATTGATTGTTCATTTCACCCCTGATTGATTGCTTACTATACAACACCCTTGATTGATTGATTGATTGGTTGATCGATCGATTGATTGTTTTGATAGGAGGGGACACCCACCCCGGATGGAGCAGTTTGGGGCGGTCAGCACCACGCGCTGCGGGTTGTAGGATCCAGGAATTTGGGGCACAGCGGGGTAGAGTGGGTGATGCGTACACCAGTGGTCCCTGGGAAGGAATTTAGCAATTAGTTTTTTGCCGGCTTCAGCAACTTTGACCGCTCATACCAGGCACAATACAAAGCGGGTATTCATGCAATGCATGCCCATGTGCTGCTCTCGGCAAGAGCTTTCCAACGCATCGCTCCACGTCCTCACCCACTAATTGTGGGGTAGTTTTCTGGGAAATGGGAGATCCGGCTTGGAGCGGTATACGGCTCGCAGGGGAATCACTGGCGTACACATGTGTTGATGCAGGACGGGGTACCCACCCCGGATGGAGCAGTTCTCGGCGGTCAGCACCACGCGCTGCGGGTTTGACTGCAGCGTCACACTGATCTCGACCTCGGGTTCGAGCCAGATGTCCAGGATCTGCGTGTGTGCGTGTGTGCATGTGTGTGTACATATGTGTGTGCGTGTGTGTGTGTGTGTGTGTCACGCTGATCTCGACCTCAGGCTCGAGCCAGATGTCCAGGATCTGCACGCGTGTGTGTGTGTGTGTGTGTGTGTGTGTGTGTGTGTGCGTCACGCTGATCTCGACCTCGGGCTCGAGCCAGATGTCCAGGATCTGCGTGTGTGTGTGTGTGTGTGTGTGTGTGTGTGTGCGTCACGCTGATCTCGACATCGGGTTCGAGCTAGATGTCAAGGATCTGCGTGCGTGTGTGTGTGTAAAGTGTGTGTGTGTGTGTGTGTCTGTGTGTGTGTGTGTGCTGCCCTGCGGGGCTAATTCCGCGCCACCGGGCTGCCATCAAGCAAAACACGTTCTGCACACACATGCACACTCGCTCACATGCACACGCACATGAATACACATACACATGCATGTACACACACACAACACCTGCACGTGCACACACACACACACACATACACACACACATACACACACATCTGCATGCGAGGAACCGTGAGGTGGAATCGGTTTCCCTCAATCCACCGAATTTGCTGAGGGTCACACACACACACACACACACACACACACACGCACACACACACACTCACCCACACCCACCCACACCTGTGCACGTGGCACCGTGAGGTTTGAACCGGTTTCCCTCAATCCACCGCATGGATCTGCTGGGGGTCACACACACACACACACACACACACACAAAACACACACACACACATACACACACCTGTACACGTGGCACCGTGAGGTTGAATTGGGTTCCCTCAATCCATCAAATCTGCTGGGGGTTGCACACACACACACACATACACACACACACACACACACACACACACACACACACACACACCTGTACACGTGGCACCTTGAGGTTGAACCGGTTCCCCTCAATCCACCGAATCTGCTGAGGGTCCAGCACAAAGTACTGTTCCACCGGGAGGGTCATATACTTGGAGAGGGAGACGTCACCTCCGTAATCCTACGTGTGTGTGTATGTGTGTGTGTGTGTGGGGGGGGGGGGGCATGTGTGTGTGTGTGTGTGGTGTGTGTGTAGTGGGGGGCATGTGTGTGTGTGTGTGTGTGTGTGTGCCTGCGTGCGGAGCCTGTGTCCGGCTGTGTGTAGTCTCTGCGACACACCACGCCGGACCAAAGCCAGGTGTGCATGTGCAGGTGTGTGCGTGTGCATGTGTGTGTTTATGTGTGTGTTTATGTTTGTGTTTGTGTGTCTGTGTGCGTGTGAGGTGTGTGTGTGTGTGTGTGTGTGTGTGCGCGTGCACGTGTGTGCATGCGTGCGGAGCCTGTGCCCGGCTGTGTGTGGCCTCTGCGACACATTGCGCTGGATGCATAACAGTAACAGTAACAGTAACACGGGGTTTCCAGCGAAGCAGGCTACTCTTCTACTAGAGACACCCGCCGATACTCCAGCACACTCAAGTACTAGAGTACCGCCGGCTCCCGGCCGATAGACTACCGCTCCCGCCGGCTAGACTACCCTGAGAGACATGTCTGGCAAGGAGCATATAGGAGAGGACCTTCCTCAGGGTCACAGTAGTGGCCTTGTGGCCAGTCAAGCCGGCAGAGCCGACCGGCGCTGACTGGAACGGTCCCCGCCTGGCAGTGCATGGCTGTCCAGCTCTCGTTTGCATGGGGCTCAGCCGGCGCCCCATGCCTCATGCATGGCCAGGTCCCACCCTCCAGGAGTGCATGGACGACAGAGTTGTCATGCAGGCTGCCTGAAGACCTTCCAACGCCAGTCACCGGCAGACGAGCGACCCCGAGGATGAGCGCGGTGACGAACGCTGTGATTGGTGAAGCTGGATGCATACGGCCTCCAAATGCAAGGTGATGATTAATTTTACAGTCGGTGTGACACCAGTAACGATGGATTCGACCCGTTTCGGCGCTAGCGCCCTGACACCAACATAATTTCAGGCTGAAACTGGCTCGATAAACGGAGGCGCGTTCGGGGCTCGATAAACGGAGGCGCGTTCTCGTCGCCGAGCCCTGGACCCAGCAATGCGGCGCTGCTGGTGACGAGGATCTCCGTGCCGCTGACGAGCGGGGTAAAATACGACTGGCCCGGCTCCTGCTAGACTGCCCCTCGGTGGAACACTTCAGGAGCGGCTTGCCCGGCGCTGCCATGGCTTGGCGAGTAGCCGCGGCGCTGCCGCGGCCCGTGCTGGGAGACGGCCCTTATCCTCCCCCCATGCAGGACGCCATGCGGCACCGATCTCGACGAGTTGATCGACGAGCGGAGGAGCTGGCGCCCGTCAATGCATGCTGGACATTGGTCAAGATGGCTGCCCGTGGAGGCGGGCTACCATCACGGCTTCAGCGGTGGCGACCGCCGAGGCAACACAGAGTAAATCCGCTTCACCAATCGCAGCGTTCGTCACCGCGCTCATCCTCGGGGTCGCTCGTCTGCCGGTGACTGGCGTTGGAAGGTCTTCAGGCAGCCTCCATGACAACTCTGTCGTCCATGCACCCCTGGAGGGTGGGACCTGGCCATGCATGAGGCATGGGGCGCCGGCTGAGCCCCATGCAAACGAGAGCTGGACAGCCATGCACTGCCAGGCGGGGACCGTTCCAGTCAGCGCCAGTCGGCTCTGCCGGCTTGACTGGCCACAAGGCCACTACTGTGACCCTGAGGAAGGTCCTCTCCTATATGCTCCTTGCCAGACATGTCTCTCAGAGACCGCTGTTTGGGGTAGTCTATCCGGCGGGAGCGGTAGTCTATCGGCCGGGAGCCGGCGGTACTCTTGTACTTAAGTGTGCTGGAGTATCGGCGGGTGTCTCTAGTAGAAGAGTAGCCTGCTTAGCTGGAAACCCCGTGTTACTTGTTACTTGTTACTTGTTACTTGTTACTTGTTTGAAACTGGCTGGCTACCTGGAAAGGGTAGTCCTCCCGAGGGTGCCCCCCCCCCCCCGCTTGCAGGGCCTTCCACCTGATGATGCATTTTACAATCGTGTGTGACACACCGACAGGCAGCGCCCCAGCGCTACAGACGGGTGGCTGGCTACTGGTGGTGGGGGGCTGGTGGGTCGGGGCTGGATCTAGACAGGGCACTCGGCCCCCAGATCCACCTTCCTCCCCGTGGGAGCACGGCCGGGGTTCACAGGCCCGCAGGATCGCGCCCCCTAGACCTCAACCGTAGCACAGCAACAGCTTCCAACACCTTTGGTGTCCTCGACAGCAGAAAATCCTATTCTGTGACGAATCCATGTGCCCACCCCCGCACGCCGTGCCATATCGTATGCCACTGCTGCACGGCCCGTGGCAGCCCCCCTTCCTCCTCCCCCTTCCCGCCCCCCCCCGCCCCCCCCCCCGACCCACACGCACACACAGCCCCCCCTCCCCCTTTTACACACTCTCAACACACACACACACACACACACACACACATGGCACACACACATGCACACACACACACACGCACACACACGCACGCACCGGCACGCGCACGCTGTTTGTCCCAGTCGACCCAATCTTTGCTGGGTCAACCAGGTCCTCTGGCTTGCGAGCCCTGCGGCGGCCGCCAACGCCAGCAGCGGCGCCGGTGCCACTCGCCGCGCCGCCCGCGCGCGCGGCGGTGACCACCAGAGAGCGGCGCGGACGGAGCAGCGACGGCGGTGCTGCGTGCTGCTGCCACTGCTGCTGCTGCTGCTGCTGCTGGGCACACGGGGGAGGGGAGCTGGCGCTGCTGCCCGGGCTGCTGTGGCTGCCGTGGCATCGGGCTGGCGGCGCAGCAGCGCTGCTGCTGCCGCCCGCCCTGCTGCCTGCCGGTGATGCCGAGGCGCGGCCCATGCGGCCGGCCTGGGTCAGCATGCCTGCGCACGCACGCACGCACAGCAGAGGTGCGTGGCGTTGCTTGGGTGCATGGGATGGATGCATGGGCGCCAGGCTGCATGGTGTCGTGCTGCACGCGGGTGGTGCAAGAGGGAATGGGAGGACGTCAGGAGGCTCTGAAGTTGATGATGTATGCACGTAGGTAAGTCGACACAATGGATGTGCACCCATGCGTGGTGGTACAACAGGGTAGGGCCACTGCCACGAGTGCGATTGCACGAAGGGTCAGATGCAGACCTAGGGCCTCCTCCTGTCGCTGGCCACCCAGGCGCGGTCGATGGTAGCACCACCACGTCCCCCCCAGCCCCTGCCCCTGCTGGGAACAGCCTCGCGCGCTTTTCGCCTGCCTACCTGCGTCAAGTCGAGGTGCTGCTGTGTGGCCACTCCGTATGCACGCACACACTTGGAACGCATCAACGTGGGACGCTAACGGATGGGGCGTTAACGTGGCAAAATGGCAGCGCAAAAGACTTGCTCATACCCCACACTAGTGTGTGCACACTTCCCTGACACTTCCCTGACACTAGTTCTAAGAGCGCATATCGAGCATATCGGTGCATCGTGCTTTAGTGTGTGAGGTGCTGCTGTAGTATTGTGGCAAGTGTGACCAGCAGGTGGTGGGCGAGGCTTCGTTTGCACGTCGTTTGCCTTCTAACCCGCAGCTCCAAGCGCTTTTGAGAATTTAAGACGTGCACGCATTGAAGACGTGAACGCGACCTAGTGGAAACAACAACTCGAGGCCCACCTGACGCGATGCAAGTGGCGTCTCGCGTCTCAGCGCAGCGAGGGGCGGTCCCCACGGCATCAGGGCGTCCCTGTACGCTGCCTCCAACCAGCATCGGTGCCAGGTGCAGTGTTGGTGGGATGCGCCCGCTCCACAGGTCGCGTTTTCCACTGGCTGGCTGACCCACGCTCATCCATCATGCAGGACCCGCGCCGTGCCGGAAGTAACCCCGCGTCGCCTCCAGTATGGTGCTGACGTGCCCAGGCGCGGAGACGCGCTGGTCGTGGGCAGCAGCGACGCCATGGACGTCGTCGCGACGGCATCGCAGCTCATCGCGAGCGCGGCTCAGAAGGGTGACGCCAAGAACGTGGCGCACTTTGTCTCCACGCTGCAGGGCGTGCTGGGTGAGGGTGTTTGGGGGGCATCCATCGCTCGATGTGCAACAGTTGCGCTTAGCCTGCTCTGTGCGCGCCGCACTGAGGGAGCAGAGCAGGGAGCAGGTAATGGAGCGGAACACGCAGCATGGTAGTGGGCTGGATGGGCGCGTGTGTGCTGCTGTCCTAAACTGCCATGCCATGCTATCACAAAACCCTCCCCCCTTCATGCAGACGCGAGTCACACGCTCTACGGCTCGGGCGGCCATGCTGCTGCTGCCCCATACCTGTCCGTGACATCGGCGCAGCTGGCTGACGTGATGCAGCGGGTGAGGTTCTGGTTTTGTGCATAGGAGTAGCATGGCAAGCAGCGGGCAAAGCGTGTGGTGTTGTGCGCGTGTGTGTGTCTGTGCCCACCCTCCTCCTCGTCTGCACTGCCCCTCTGCAGCTTTCCGAAGGCGCGGCCGCGCTGGCGCAGCACCCGCTGCCTGCCGGCCTCGACGCCGCTGCTTCGGTGGCCGCCCACCTCCCCAACTACCTCCCGACCGCAACCCTTCCCTCCGACCCCACCGCCCTCGACCCCGCGACCCTCTCCGCGGCCACTGCCGTCGCTGGCCTGGTCGATGGTGCTGGAGGGCCCGCTGCCGAGTGGGAGGCTGCTGCCGCATCGCTCGCCGCGTGGCTCGGAGCTACGCAGCAGCCGGCCGCGCTCGCGCTGCAGGTGCGGTGACGCAGTGTGTGTGGGTGTGGGTGTGTGCGTATGTGTGTGTGTGTGGGTGTGTGTGTGGGTGTGTGTGTGTTGGGGGGCATGCACTGTGTGCTGGTGACTTTAGTGTGTTTCTATTTAGAGGGTGGTAGTGATGGTTGAGTGGTGGTGGCGGTGCTGGTGGTAGTGGTGTTCAGTGGTGCTGGTGCTTTTATATGCTTCTGGGTGCACAACCACCACACCCTGGTGCCTACCCGCCCCGCCCCCACAAAGTCGAGGTGGACCTCCACTGAACCCCACCCACCCACCCACAAATCCCAAATCGACCCTGCCTTCGCACCTCTCGACCGCTGTGTCCGCGGTCGCGTCCGCTAGACCTCCACCGACCCACCCCCCTCGCCCAAACCACGCAAATGACGGCTGCAGGCACTCGGTTCGCTCGCATCCCAGCGTCTCTCTGTGCTCGCTGACATAGACCCTGCAGCGGCCGAGGCGCTTCGCGCGCACCTCTCGACCGCTGTGAATGCGGTCGCGTCGTTGGCCACGAGCGCTGGTGGGGGCGGTGCGCCCGACGCAGGTGGGCCTGCACTGTTTGTGTGTGTGTGTGTGTGTGTGTGTGTGTGTGTTTCTGCTTTCTTAAGATTGTTTCTCATAGATAGGTAGCGTGCTTGAAGCTGTGACTAGGTCACAGCAAACAAACACAAGCTAAGCTTCCTTTGTAACGAATCAACAGGATGAGTTACTAAGGAAGGGAGCCAGGTTATACCTCCTCCTCCTCTGTTTCACCTTAGTGTGAACTGAGGCTAGAAGCAGAAACTCTAGTTTCCTGCTCATCTACAATCTAAAGATCTACGATTAAACAGGAAACTGTACATGCGTGTGTGTGTGGGTGTGTGTATGTGTGTGTGTGTGTGTGTGTGTGTGCAACGCAGTCGCTCGTGCGTGGGCTCACT
>VFSX01000112.1:440000-462500 GCA_016618255.1 Chlamydomonas sp. UWO 241
CACACACAAACACACAAACACACACTTTCACACATGCACACATGCACACATGCACACACAGACACACGCACACACAGGTGCGCATGCACAAACATGTTTGTGCACATGCGTACACACACACATACACACAATCCACCTGTGCAGGTGTACCGCGGGAAGCTACGCCCAGAGTATGGCAGCAGCGAGGTGGCGGTCAAGGTAGGATCACATGATGTGATGTGCATATGAATTCATATCCACACCTGTTATATCCATGCGTCGTGTTTGAGCATATTCATACATCATTTATACATGGCAGGCGCTTGTGTGATGATGCATTATATCATGCGATGTCTTGATCATACCGTAGCCACGCTTTGCCTTCCCGCCTAATTAATTCCGAAATTGCCCCGCAAAGGCTCTGTCAACGTGAAATTAAGTCCGAATACGCCCCGCAAAGGCGAAAAAATCCCCTGCGGAATTCGAACCCGGATCAACGATCCACAGGCCCCATAAAAAGCCGCGGTGAAGGCAGCGCAAAGACGTAAGTCGTAAAACGCCCCGCAAAGGCCTAAATTCCAAATAATTGGGGCCTTTAGTGGACCCTTGTGAAGGCAAAGCGTGACTACGGTATGGTGCCAGAATAGGGCAGCAGCAAGGCAGCGTTCTAGTTATACAAGCCTGGGTAGGCTTCCTGTTGTCTCATCATGCGCCGCTACACCATCATACCCACACACATCCACATAGACCCCCCCCCCCACCCCCACCCACACACACACCGACACACCGACACACGCACACACACACACACACACTCTCACCCTCCCCCCCCCACACACACACGAGCACAGGTCCAGCGCCCCGGCGTCCTCGAATCCGCAGCACTCGATGTTTTCATCATGCGCCGCGCTGCAGTACTGTTCTCCAAGCTGCCTGGGATGAGCGATGGGTGGGCCAACGTGCTGGATGACTGGGCACTGCGGTTCTTCCAGGAGGTGTGTGTGTGTGTGTGTGTGTGTGTGTTTGTGTGTTTCAGAATTCACTATCAGCTGGATTCACAAAACACGATGGCATGCAAGCACACACAGACACACAGACACACACACACTCACACACACACACTTCAGGTGGCCTAACAGCTTGAGGCCTACAACACGATGACTTTCAAGCAGAACACACAACCACACATGCACACACACAATGTACACATGCACACGCATGCACACACACAACCACACACACACACACACATGCACACACACACACACATGCACACACACACACAATATACAGATGGAATACCAGCTGGAGGCATACAACACAATGACATTCAAGCAGCACACACACGCACACACACAGACATCATATACAGATGGACTACTAGCTTGAGGCTTACAACATGATGACGTTAAAGCAGCACACACAACCAGACATGCACACACACAATACACACACTTCAGATGGACTACCAGCTTGAGGCATACAACACGATGACGTTCAAGCAGCAAATGGCAAACCTGAAGGGCATCGAGGTCCCGACAATCCACCCAGACATCACCTCCCGCAAGGTGCGTCTTGTGTGTGTGTGTGTGTTGGGGGGAGGGGGGGGTCGGGTCTTCCCTTCTTGGTCACAAATTGGTAGCAACAATTGTTATTTGGTTGAGGGTTCTCAAAACTCAAGGGTATCGAGTTCTTGACAATCCACCCTGAAATCAGCAGCCACAAGTTTTATTTTGTTTATTGAGGTGTAGGGGGATAGTCCAGGGAGTTTGAGGCAAGACATCATCTCACGACTGTATAGCTCTCTCTCTCTCTCTCTCCTCTAGCTCTCGCTCTCTGTCTCTCTCCATCTCTCACTTTCTCCTCTCTCTTCTCTTCCTCTTCTCTCTCGCTGATCTCTCTCTCTCTCTCCTCTCCTGCTCTCTCCTCTCTCACTGACTCTTTCACTCTCTTCTCCCTCTCTCTTTTCTCCCTGTCTTTCTCTCTTTCATCTCTCTCTCTGTCTCTCTTCTCTCTCTCTTCTCTCTCTGTCTCTCTTGTCTCTCTCTCTTCTCTCTCTGTCTCTCTCTCCCTCTCTCACATTGCACATGCTCTCTCACACACACACATGTATGCACACACACACACACACACACATGCGCACACACATGTATGCACACACTACACAGGTCATCGTTTCTGATTGGATCGACGGAAAGAGCCTTCGCGAGTGCGAGGCGAGCGAGATCCGCTCGCTGTGCTCGGTGAGTGGGGAGAGGAGGGGACGGGGGGGATGGGGACGGGGGGGGGGGGGGGGCAGTGTTGCATGTTGATGGCTGATTGTGTGGTGATCGCTGATGGTGTTGTTGATTGATGTTTTTGTTGATTGCATTGATTGCATTGATTGCATTGATTGCATTGATTGCATTGTTGGTTGCATGTTGATGGCTGATTGTGTGGTGACAAGTTAGGCATCATGGACTGCTCAGCGCCGCGCCAAGCGTGCAGTCAGAGTTTGTACATGTACATAACGCACATCAATTTGGGGCGTCAAAACGACTAGAATCGACGAAAAACACCCCCCGCAATTGGAAAAAATAATCGACCCCCCCCCCTCCCCCCGTGAAGGCAAGCAATATGGACGGTGCGTGATATACCCAGGAAACATACCGTTCAACACTGGGGGGGAGGGGGGGGGGCAAGTCGGGAGACACCAGAGCCTCTGAAGGGATTACGGGACCCTGTCGTTCTTACCCAAAAATCTAGGGCATCCAAATCAGGGCACACGCCTGCAGACCCTGCTCAACTGCTACCTCATCCAGCTCCCAAGGCCTGCTACATGCTGACTCCCACCTGCCTCCCTGCTCACGCTCACTCTCTCACTCTGTCTCACACACAAAGACACACTTTTGTGCCTGCAGACACTGCTCAACTGCTACCTCATCCAGCTCCTTGAGACGGGCCTGCTACACGCAGACCCCCACCTACCTCTCTCCTCATGCTCACTCACTGTCTCACTCACGCACTCTCTCACTCTGTCTCTGACACACATACTTGTGCCTGCAGACTCTGCTCAACTGCTACCTCATCCAGCTCCTGGAGACGGGCCTGCTTCACGCAGACCCCCACCCCGGCAACCTCATGGTCACGCACGACGGCCGCCTCGTTATCCTGGACTTTGGGCTCATGACAGAGGTTGGTACGCATGGTGATGGGCCCTTTGTGGCTGGAGGCCCAAAGGTTTAGGGTTGCGGGCTTACTGCAAGTTTTGGGGGCCCTTGTGACTGAGTGCACATACGGAAGGCTGCCTCGTTGTCCTGGACTTAGGGCTCATGACAGAGGTGGGGACGCATGGTGATTCACCTGTAAGTACGCATGGCGATCGGCCCTTTTGTGGCTGGAGGCGCGAGGGTTTACGGTTGCAGGTTTAGTGGGCCCTCATCACTGAGTGCATATAAGTAGAACCTTGCATGCTATGACAGAGGTATGCATGGTGATGGCCCCTTTTGTGGCTGGAGGCCCAAAGGTTGAGGGTTGCGGGCTTATGGGGCCCTCGTCACTGAGTGCACATACGTACGGCCGGCTCGTTATCCTGGACTTTGAGCTCATGACAGAGATGGGTACGCATGGTGATGGACCCAGGTTGTAGGCCCTCTAATTTCTGTACCCTACAGGCCCTAGGGTTGAGGGTGTATGGGGCCCTCGTCACTGAGTGCACATACCGCACGGTATAACCGGCTCGTGATGCTGGACTTTGGGCTCATGACAGAGGTGGGTATGCATGGTGATGGCTCCTTTTGTGGCTGCAGGTGAAGGGTTACGGGCTCAGGGCAGGTTTAGGGGCCCTTGTGACTGAGTGCACAGAGGTACGGCCGGCTCGTTATCCTGGAATTGGGGCTCATGACAGAGACCTCTGTGGCAGTGGTGACCTTACGGAAACCGATAATGTCCTGTTTGACCCCGCAACATTGGAGGGGGGATGCCAACTTGCCCTCGCAGGAAGCGAATTTTTTCGGAAAAGTGTGGAAAAGTGTGGAAATTGCCGATTTTCACACTTTTCGGAGCGAAATTCCCGCGATTCGCCCCCGCAGTTTGTCTTCAAATTTCCCGTTTCGCACCCGGATGCGGATGCTGCCCCCGGATACCCGGGTTTGCCCCCAGATGCCCGGTTTTGCCCCGAATGCGGATGCTGCGGGGGCTGCGGGGGTGCTAAGGACATCACTGCTCTGTGGTGAGTGACTCTCCGTTGGCTGAATGCAAGTAGCAGGGTGTGTGTGCGTGTGTGTGTATGTAGGAGTGTGACTGTAGGCACATGCACGCGCGCACGCATGCATGCATGCACTTGCACACTGTGCCTGTATGCCACCCACTGCCCACTGGAAAGCCCTTGACAAGAGCCATCCCAAACTGCCCTCCAATGTCCCACCCACTCTCACAAACACAGGTGACAGAGGCGCAGCGCATCGGCCTCGTTGAGTTCATCGCCCACCTCACGATGGAGGTGTGGGGGGGAGAGAGGGGACGGTGTGTGTGGTATGGTGGTGGCTGGTTGGTGGGTGCAGCGTGCAACATGCAACATTCGGGGTGCCTACTCTGAGCGTGTCAACATGCATTCACATGAATGCAGGACTGAGACGCACGCACACGCACGCACAAGCATGCATGCCCGCACACGCACACGTACGCACATGCATGCACCCCTGCAGGACTGGGGTGCATGCACACGCAGACGCATGCACCCATGCGCACGCATGCCCGCGCACGCACACGTACGCACACATGCCCATGCACGCATGTGCATGCACCCCTGCAGGACTGGGACGCACTCACGGGCGACCTCGTCACTCTAGGCTTCATGCCAGAGGACATGTCTGAGGAGGCGCGCTCACTGATCCGGCCTGTCATGACGGACGTCTTCTCCAAGATTGTGTCCGGGGGAGGGCTCGGAAAGGCTGGTGGGTGACGGGGTGGCTTGCCTGGTGGTGATGGTGCTGCGCTTGAGCCTGTGCCTGAGGACAGTCTTCTCCAAGATCGTGTCCGGGGGAGGGCTTGTTAAGGCAGGTGGCTTTTGTTGTTGTGTGCCTCGTGCATGTGCCTGATTGTGTTTCCAAGATTGTGTCAAGATGCGGGCGCGGAAATGATGGTAGGTGGGGGGTGGCTTGGCTGGTGCCAGCTGTCTCACACTCAACGGCAGGCCTCAACTTCTCATCCCTAGCGGTCTCTCTCCACACACACACACACACACACACACCGCTACGTACACAATGGACCCCCACCCATTCTCCTACTAACCGCCCTTCCTCCCCCCCCCCCCTGTCTTCACAGGCCTCAACTTCTCGTCCCTTGCTATCAGCCTCTCGCACATCTCGATGTCCTACCAGCTGTGCATCCCGGGCTACTTCACAAACGTGATCAGGGCGTTCAGCGTGATTGAGGGGACCGCGCTCAAGGCAAGTGTCTTACAAGACTAGTACCAATGAACGTGACACACTGACTGCTATCAGGAAGGAAGTGTCTGGTCAGAGCGTTCAGCGTGATTTGAGGGAACCGCTGAAGGCAAGTTCATTGGAGGAATATGAACACACTGAATACAGTCTGACACTCTATTGAATGCATCCGACTGTGAAATCGGCCAGTAATGCTACTATTGGGAAGGAACTAACTGTTTGAGGGGACCGCACTGAAGGCAGGCTCCTCCCTCTTCAGGAGAGACACTATCCATACCGAGTGATATGGACTGCTTGGACGGAAACAAGTAATGAGTGGAAAGGCTTCTAGGGGCCTCGCCCCGAGGGGTTGTTGCAGATGCACACACACACACACACACACACACACACACTTGCCACAACAGGTGGACCCAGACTATGCGATTGTCCAGGAGTGCTCTCCCTACCTGTCTCGCCGCCTGCTGACCGACAACAACCCGCGGATGCGTGCGGCGCTGCGCCAGCTGCTGTATGGAAATGGGAAGCGCCTCGACATTGCGCGGCTGTCCAAAATGATGCAGGTCTGTTTGCGTGTGTGTCTACGCATGAGCGCACGTGTGTGCGTGTGGGTGTGGGCGGGTGTGGGTGGGTGTGAACATCACAACATAGCGTGTACAACAAAACCACCCAAAAAGAAAGCGATATTAACAACCCTCCATGTCTAGGAACCATTAGTAACCGACAGGAACCACCCACCCGACAGGAAACCGATAATAATACCTAGAAACTGATAGTAACCCACCATGTGCAGTTATTCTCTGAACGACAATTCGCGCACACTGCAGCCCTACGCACAGCGACAACTACATATAGCGACTCTGGCTAGTTTGAAGGGCGGAGCAATCGAACTGAGAAAGGGACGCCGCCGCCACCTACTACCTAGCTCCATGGACACTTGCACGACATGCACAAAAACGTTACAAATCACGTTGCAAATCACGTTACAAACCACGTGTGTTGCAAACCCTGCGATACCACCCATGCCTACTCCCCATGCGCAGTCATTCTCTGCGTTCACCACCTCTGCGACGCCAGCGGGTGGCAGCGCATCATCCGGCATGGGCATGGGATCAGAGGACCACGTCAAGGGGGGCGCATCCTCGACTGTGTTTGGAGCATACCGCCAGGTGTGTGTGTGGGGGGGGGCATGTGCGCGTGTGTGTGTCTGTGCGTGTGTGTGTGTGTGTCAAGGGGGGCGCTCCCTCGGCAGTGTTTGGCCTGTTGCATGGCCTATTGCACTGGCTGTTGCACAGCCTGTTGCAACACCCCATGCAACACAACCCTGTTGCACCGCCTCCGTTGCTCAACAAGACCACATGTTCGAAGCGCTCAAAGTGTTTGTGCACGCCCGTCCAATCGCAACACCCCTGCGCGACACCCCATGCAACACAACCCTGTTGCACCACCTGTTGCACAAAGTGTTCCACAGCCTGATGCACCGCAACACCCCATGCAGCACGACCGTGTTGCACCGCCTGTGCTTAACGAGACCATGTTGCAACAAGACTATGTTGCACCGCATGTTGCACCGCAACACCCCCTGCAACACAACCCTGTCGCACCGCAACACCCCATGCATCACAACCCTGTTGCACTGCCAGGAGGCGCATGTGCTCAACGAGATCATGTTGCACCGCCTGTTGCACAGTCTGTTGCCGCCTATTGCAACATAACCCCATGCAGCACAACCCTGTCGCATCGCCTGTGAAGGAGGCACCTGTGCTGAACGAGACCGTGTTGCACAGCCGGTTGCACAGCCGGTTGCAACACCCCATGCAACACAACCCTGTTGTACCGCCTGTGCAAGAGGTGCCTGTGCTGAACGAGACCATGTTGCAACGAGACCATGCTGCACCGCCTGTTGCATAGCCTGTTGCACCGCAACACCCCATGCAACACAACCCTGTCGCACCGCATGTGCAGGAGGCGCATGTGCTCAACGAGACCACATGTGCAAGGCGCCCAAAGTGTTTGTGCACGCCCGTCCAATTGCAACAGTTACAGTTACAGTTACATCGGCTTTCCAGCAAAGACTACCTAATTGCAACACCCTGGCGCAACACCCCATGCAACACAACCCTGTCGCACCGCCTATGCAGGAGGCGCCCGTGCTCAACGAGACCATGTGCGAGGCGCTCAAGGTGGTGTTTGCCAAGGATGGGTCGTACGCTCAGGAGGTGGGTTTTTTTTTCAAGGTTGGGGATTAGGTAGGGGTGAATCGATTTCTGCAGAAATTGCGATAACTTTGAAGTGTCCCGCAGCCGGGACAATCCACATTCTAACACTAGGGCTGAGGTGTTGTGGGCTTGTGGGCTTCTCCATGGCTGCCTTCAACCTCTCTCCAGGGTTTGTTGGGGCGTCCATGTTATAGGCATGATGCGGGTTGAGGGTTGAGGGTTTGTGTGGGGGGCTTCTCCACACCTACCTGAAAGCCACGCTCTCTCCCCGGACGGACTCCACGAATGCCGTGGGTCGCCGGCATCCGCCACTGCTGCTGCACCTGACCCTGCGCATGCTGCTGCGCATGCGCATGCGCATGCATGTGCGGGCCAACACAGGCACGCTCCAACCCTCAACAGTTACAGTGACATCGGCTTTCCAGCAAAGACTACCTTCTAGTCCCAGTACCACCGCCTAGACCCAAGTCCAGTTCTGGCCCTTACAATTACTTGTGAGGGGCGGTAGCTACCAGTCGGCTGCCTGCCAACGTGTAGTCCCAGAGCAAATTGGAGAGCTTTTGTGCGAACAACCCTCAAAACTCCACCCAACTTGCAGCCCATCGTCGAGGAGCTCGTTGCCGTGACTGACGCATGCTGCTGCGCATTTGCATGCGCATGCATGTGCGGGCTAACACAGGCACGCTCCAACCCTCAAAACCCAACCCTCAAAGCCCAACCTCAAAGCCCAACCCTCAAAGCCCAACACAGGTACGCTCCAACCCTCAACGCCCCACCCAACTCGCAGCTCATCGTCGAGGAGCTGGTCGCTGCGACTGACGCCATGTCGCGCGAGGCGCTGTCCGAGGCGCTCCACCTGGTCCTCGGATCCGCGACCGCTGTGTCTGCGCTGCGCGGCATGGAGGCTCTTGGCCCGCTGCGCGCGATGCTCGCGCCGATCCCGCTGCCGATTGAGATGCTGCACGCGATGGAGCCGGCGGTGGCGCTGACCAGTGACGACCGCCAGGTGTGTGTGTCTGTTTCTGTGCAAAGTTCAATGAGCACCCTTGTTCGTCATCGCCTTGTATCACACCCGTTCAAGTAGCGCTTCCAAAGTAAAACCAAAATTTGCTTCAGGTCCCGCTGGAGCTTTGGAACCGAACGTGTGACCGCCGGCAGTGGATTGTAAAACTCTCATCAGCATTCAGGTTCCCACCCAAACACATGCGCACAGGCCCTCTCCACTGTTCTCGCCTGCCCTCGACTGCATCACCCCCTCTTCTTCCCTCTTTGTTTCTGGCATGCATTCCTGATGCGTGCCCTGACTTCCTACCACTCCTCCCCCCTCCCCCCTCAAAAACACGCACGCAGGCCCTGTCCACTGTGCGTGCCGTCCCCAACCTCACCCCCCCCCTCTTGCCTCCTCTGGCATGCCTGAGGCACGTTGATAACAGGCTTCTAACCGCCGCCACCCCTCCTCATCTGTGCACACGCAGGCCCTGTCCACTGTGCGTGCCGTCCTTGGCCCCATCACCTTCTTCCCCCCCCCCCCCCTGTCTTTGTCTCTGGCATGCATGTGTGGCGCGCCGTCCCTTCTCACCACCCCTTTTCCCCCACCCCCCCAAAATGCACGCAAGCCCTGTCCACTGTGCGTGCCGTCCTTGGCCTCATCACCCCCGCCTCCTCCGCCTGTCTTTGCCTCTGGCATGCATGTTTGGCGCGCCGTCGCTTCTCACCACCCCTCCCCCCCCTAAATGCACACAGGCCCACCGTGCGTGCCGTCCTCGGCCTCTTCAGAGAGGGGACACCCCCTCTTCTTCCCTCTTTGGGTCTAGCATGCATGCATGATTTGCGCCCTCCCTTCTACCCCCCCTCCCCCACCCCACCCCCAAATGCACTGTCCACTGTGCATGCCATCTTCGGCCTTACCACCCCCTCCGCCTCCTCTGTCATCTCCGCCACGCCTGGGGGCTTTGATCACAGACTGCTTACTGCCGCCACCCCTCCCCCATGACACGTAGGCCCTGTCCACTGTGCGCGCCGTCCTTGGCCTCCTCACCCCCTCCGCCTCCTGGCATACCTGGGGCGCGTTGATAACAGGCTTCTAACCGCCGCCACCCTTCCCCCTCTGTACACACGCAGGCCCTTTCCACTGTGCGTGCCGTCCTCGACCTCCTCAGCCCTCTGCTTCCCCGTCTTTGTCTCTTGCATGCATTATGTACGCCCTCTCTTCTGACAACCCCTTCCTCCCCCCTCACAAAAATGCAGGCCCTGTCCACCGTGCGTGCCGTCCTCGGCCTCATCATCCCCGGTTCCTCCGTCTGTCTTTGTCTCTGGCGTACATGTCTGGCGCGCCGTCCCTTCTCACCCCCCCCCCCTAAAACACACACACACGCAGGCCCTGTCCACTGTGCGCGCCGTCCTCGGCCTCCTCACTCCCTCCGCCTCCTCCGTCATCTCCGGAATGCCTGGCGCGCTCGGTGGCGCGCGCACTGCCGTTCGCGCGGCGACCGAGGTTCTGCCGATGCTGCCGGACCTGCTGCCGGGGCTCCAGGTAGGGTTTTGTTGAGGGGGTCACTTGCGCTGTGGTGCGTAGTAGGGCTCAGAAGAGGGCGCAAGGAAGGCTCAAGAGGGGCGCACGAGAGGGCTCCTAGAGGGGCTTGAGATTTGGGGCTGAGGTTCTGTGTGAGAGACGGGGCTGCCAAAATGTTGCCGGACCTGCTGCATGTGGAGTTTGGTTGAACACTGTTCACTAAACTTTGAGGTTTTTTTTTTTTTTTTTTTTTGACACTTTAGGGTTTAGGGTTGAAAAAAAAAAAAAAAAAACCTAAACCCTAAAACCTAAACCCTAACCTAAAGCCGCCTTGGGGGTCGCTGCAGCTGCGTATGAGAGGTTGCCAAGGGTTGAGAGTTATAGTGCAGCGGCCGAGGTGCTGCTGATGCTGCCGGGGCTGCATGCCAGTCTTTGGTGGAGCCTGTGTCTGCGAGTCCACCAATCGCAGCGTGCGTCACCGCGCTCATCCTCGGGGTCACTCGTCTGCCAGTGACTGGCTTTGGAAGGTCTTCAGGCAGCCTCCATGACAACTCTGTCGTCCATGCCCCCCTGGAGGGTGGGACCTGGCCATGCATGAGGCATGGGGCGCCGGCTGAGCCCCATGCAAACCAGAGCCGGACAGCCATGCACTGCCAGGCGGGGACCGTTCCAGTCAGCGCCAGTCGGCTCTGCCGGCTTGACTGGCCACAAGGCCACTACTGTGACCCTGAGGAAGGTCCTCTCCTATATGCTCCTTGCCAGACATGTCTCTCAGAGACCGCTGTTTGGGGTAGTCTAGCCGGCGGGAGCGGTAGTCTATCGGCCGGGAGCCGGCGGTACTCTAGTACTTAAGTGTGCTGGAGTATCGGCGGGTGTCTCTAGTAGAAGAGTAGCCTGCTTAGCTGGAAACCCCGTGTTACAGTTACTGTGTCTGCGGGACGTCCTGGCTTGTTGGACGCTGGGACGCTAGCTAAGGGCATGCGCAGCAGTTCTGGGGTTTGCGCTCGAAACCCGCCGCAAAATGTGTGCCAAATGTGTGACAAACGTGTGCGCGATGTTTGTGCGTGAGCTCGTGCGCCGCATGGCGCTGCTCTCCCCCTTCCACTGCTGCATCTCTCTCCCTCTCTCGCTCTTGCTCTCCCTCTCATACCCTACCTCTCTCTCAATCCCACTCTCACTCTCACTGTCACCCACATAGGTCACCGGCGAGATGTTTGTCCGCCAGCTCGTGCGCCGCATGGCGCTCCGCCTGGCCGACGACCTCGCGCCGGCAGACGCCAAAACCGCCATGCACCCCAGCGCCGCCACTGCTGGCGGCACTGGCACTGGCGCCGCGTCCGGTTCTGGCTCTGCTACGTACGGCGTGGTGCGCTCTGCTGGCGGGGGCGGCGCGTATGGGCAGGCGGCCCAGTCGCCCAGGGTGGGTGCAGCTGCCGAGCAGCTGCAGGCGGCGCAGCCCAGGGCTGGCCAGAAGGCGCTCCCGGCGGCGCGCATGCCCGGCCAGAAGGCACTGCCGCCGCCGAGGGCATAAGCGGCGCTGCCGCCGCTGAGGGCGTGAGCGGGCGTGCAAGCTCAGGCATGGCATTCGTGCCCGGATCGGTGCAGGTGTCTGGCAACAGCTGGCGCCTCGAAAGGCGCGCATGCCTGGCCAGAGGGCACTGCTGCCGCCGAGGGCATAAGCGGCGCTGCCGCTGCTGAGGGCGTGAGCGGGTGTGCGAGCTCGGGCGTGATGTCCGTGCCTGGGTCGGTGCAGGCATGCCAGGTGCCTGGCAACAGCTGGTGCCTCGAGAGGCACGCATGCCCGGCCAGAAGGCACTGCCGCCGCCGAGGGCATGCGAGTGCTTATAATGCACCCCGTGCGACCTGGACCGATCACGGCAGGCCAGATGCCTGGCAACAGCTGGCGTCTGGAGAGGCGCGCACGCAGAAGGCACTGCCGCCGCCGAGGGCGTGAGCGGGCGTGCGAGTGCTTATGATGCACCCCGTCCGACCTGGATCGATCACGGCAGGCCAGACATCTGGCAACAGCTGGCGCCTGCAGAGGCGCACATGCCAGGCCAAGTGTTGCTGCCGCCACCGAGGGCGTAAGCGGGGGTGTCAGCACAGGCTTGCGGGTGCTTATGATGCACCCCTTCTGGATCAATCACGGCAGGCCAGACATCTGGCGACGGCTGGCGCCTCCAGAGGCGCGTATGCCAGGCCAAGTGTCGCTGCCGCTGCGGAGGCGCCGAAAGGAGGCAAACGGATCGCCCTCTCCCTGTGTTCGCCCACTGCTCCCCTCGTGTCTGGTAGCCGCCTGGGACGGCTCCCTGCCCATCTTTGGGCCTGGGACGGGGACCCTTCCTAAAGCCCCGTTGCACGCGAACAGCGCGTCAGTGAGTTCATGTGAGTGTGCGAGAGGTACCCCCCAAGCGAGGAGAGCCGACGAGCGAGCCCTCGAGGCTTGTCTAGATATGCGCATGTCTGGCGGTCGACATCCGATGGGCCCATAACGTTTTGCTTGCGGACGCACCCAGGACTCGTCCAAGCTGGACGGCGCCTGGGCGGCGCCTGGACGACTTCCATAGCGCCGCGCACTTTGGACACCAACAGACGCGTCCTGTACGCCGTCCGGAGAGTGCTTAGGACGCGCGCTCGTCCTGGATGGACGAGCACACATCGTTGCTTGCCAAGGCCAAAGGCTCAAGTGACTCAATTTCATCTGAGACCAGAGAAGAAACCACGAGCGAGCGCCGATTGTGCACCGTGCGCACAGAGCCTCGCATCTATGTGTATCCGCCCTTGTTTAGGGCAGCCCCTGTGCTGCCTGCGACGGCAGACGGGGGCTGCATTCAAACGACGCATTCATTCATCACCCCCCCTTGGCTTGCCTTGTTGATTTCCTTGGGAGCGCAGTGCGAGCCCAGACCCCCTAGAGATCCGACGTCCAAGCCCTTGCTGTGAACCCTGTTGCCCCCACTCTCCCCCACCCCGCTCCACTAGTTGTGCTGCCGCTGACCAGATGTGATGGCTGCTGGCAAGCCCCAGGGAGTGGGGGTGGGGATTGGGCAACATGCACGGCCCCTCGTTGTATTACAGTCCCTTATACAGAAAACAACAACAACAACAGCAACACACACACAAAACATGACCATTCTTCCACACCCTGTGACTCTAGCGCAACCAGCCCTAAACGAATCCCAATGTATAACACCGACAAGTGTGTTTGGTCCGACAAGTTTCTGATGCCTTTCAAAGGCACTGGCACGCGCAAGTGCGCGGCTGCAGCTGAGCAGTCGTATTGGTGCAGTACTCTGGGGTGAGAGTTTATGCTGAGCGCATGCGTCCAACTGAGAGTGGGGGCACAACAACTGCTGCGGCTCCTCGCTAGGACTTCGCTTGTCTGGTGTCGGGAATCCATCTGATTTCAACGGTCGCCAGCATTTCAACGTGCTGGCGACGTCCCATCGAATTCACGTGCTCGCGCCTCTAAGTCGCGGGCGCGCTCCTCAAATGCGCGCGCGTGCGCTTGCGCGGCAGCATGCGCATCGGCAGCAGAGGCGGACGCATCCGTGCCGTGCTGATGGATGGCGGCTGCGGGCACCGATGCGTCGGCGCCGGACACTGCCGCGCCTGTGTGGGGTGCAGGGCAGGGGGGGGAGGGGGGAGGGTCTAGGGTTAGGGTCTAAGGTTTGGATGATTGGTTGAGTTTGTTGGGTTGAGGTTTGGGGGGGGGGGGGTAGAGGGGTTAGTTAGGAGGTTGACCTTAGGGGTTGTGACAAAGGGAGATCCACTGCTGCGGAAAACTTTGTCCAGACTAACGTTTTTAAATTCGAAAGCAAAAGACAGGTGTCGAAGTGCAGTCACACACAGAGCGCCAGCCCCAGAGCGACAGCTACAGAGCAACAGCGTGCGCACGCTTGCGCAGCAGGCAGCGGCAGTAAGGTCGGCCGCGTATCCAGGCGGCAAGTTCATCATCATCATATGCTGCGTGATGCCCACCTAGCAAGAGTCCGACCGCGGACTCAGGCGGCGGTCATGTTGATGCGTGATGACGCTACCGCCCCTCAGAAGTAATTGTTTGGGCAAGAACTGGACTTGGGTCTAGGCGGTGGTACTAGGACTAGAAGGTAGTCTTCTCTGGAAAGCCGATGTTAATGTTACTGTTACTGATGACGCGTTATGCGGGTGGGATGTGTGTTGTGTCCACCTTGCTGAAGCAGCGCATCCGCGTGCAGCTAGTGTGATATGTGTGGGGATGCGGTTGATGCCAACCTTGCTGAAGCAGCGCGCCCGCGTGCACGGCTGGCAGCGGGAGTGGGGCCGGCCGCGGATTCAGGCGGCAAGTTGCTGCGTGATGCTGCGTGATGCTCACCGAGCAAGAGTCCCGCCGCGGACTCAGGCGCAGTGATTTCTTTTTCAGGATTTTAATTTAATATTCCACAGCAGGATTTTTCTTTGACCTTTGCGTGGACCGTTGACCTCCCGTTGACCGTTTGTCCTCATACAGAGGTCCATTGAAAGCTGATGACGTGCTCTGCTTCGCGGGCTTCTCAGACAAAGAATCCACAGGATGGGTTGAGCTGTGTGCAAGGTCAAAGTACAGCCGGAATACAGCCAAATGGCTGTGGAGAGCCGAAAAGGAAATCACTGCTCAGGCGTCGGCCATTTTGATGCGTGGTGACACATGATTGGAGGACGTTTCCGGACACGGCGTTTGTGCGCGCTCAGGATAAGGTCGGGTGGAGAGTCGTTGTGTGTGGTCTGGCTGCCCCTCGGCCCCTCCACCTCGGCGGTCAAGTAGATTGGCAAGCGCCACTTGACCCCCATCCCCTGGCAGCAGTTACGACCTATTTTGGAGGCGTCGCATGATAGCTCTCTCATTCGTTCTGGGACTAAATGTTGGCAGGCAGCCGGCTGGTTGCTACCGCCCTTCGCACGTTATTGTGAGGGCTATAACTGGACTGGGGTCTAGGCGGTGGTACAAGGACTAGGGGTTATCCTCGCTGGAAAGCCGATGTGACTGTTACTGTTACTGATGACGCGTGATGCGGGTGGGATGTGTGTTGTGCCCACCTTGCTGAAGCAGCGCGCCCGCGTGCGCGGCGGCAGCGGCAGCGGCGATGTATTCAGCGGCACTCGCGTGCGCACCAGCGGCGCCCGTGGCAGCGCCAGCAGCGTGTGCAGCATATCTGGCAGATCGGGCAGCGCCAGCAGCGCCGGCAGCGCCAGCAGCACCTGTGGCAGCGCCATCAGCGCCATCAGCGCCAACGGCGTCTGTGGCAGCGTCTGTGGCAGCGCCTGTGGCAGCGCCAGCAGCGCCAGTGGCAGCGCCAGCAGCGCCTGTGGCAGCGCCAGCAGCGCCAGTGGCAGCGCCAGCAGCGCCAGCAGCGCCAGCAGCGCCAGCAGCGCCAGCCGCACTTCCTCCTGGGTCGCGCCGGCGCGCGAGGTACTGTCCATCTAGCACGGCAGCTGCGTCAGAGCCGGCACCACCAGCGCCAGGCACGGCCTGGGCCCCCGCGACCGGGTCGCGAGTGTGCCACGGACGAGGCTCTGCCTCCTGCATGTGTGCGTGAACGGTTCAGGGTTCAGGTTTCGGTTTCAGGGTTAGTTTAGGGTTAATAATTGAAAGTTAATTCTCCCAAAACGCAAGACCCTACACCCTGAAGCTCAAGCAGCGTCCCCCCCCTCGTGCGCGCGGTCGCGTGGCTCAATCAATCAATCGGCCAAGCAAGAAACCAACAATCAATCAGCGCCAGGCCTGGGTCCCCGCGACCGGGTCGTGGGCGTGCCACGGGCGTGGCTCTGCCTCCTGCGTGCGGGCGCGTGGCTCAATCAATCAATCGACCAAGCATGCCAAGCAAGAAGCCAGTAATCAATCAGCGCCAGGCACAGCCTGGGTCACCGCCACCGGGTGCCGGGCGTGCCGATGACGCAGCTCGGCCTCCTGCGTGCGGGCGCGTGGCTCAATTAACCAATCGACCAAAGCAAGAAACCAATGATCAATTAGCGCCAGGAACGGCCTGGGTCCCCGCGACCGGGTGCCGGGCGTGCCACAGGCGCGGCTCAGCCTCCTGCGTGTGAGCGCGTGGCTCAATAAATCAATCGACCAAGCATGCCAAGCAACAAGCCAATAATCAATCAGCGCCAGGCACAGCCTGGGTCACCGCCACCGGGTGCCGGGCGTGCCGATGACGCAGCTCGGCCTCCTGCGTGCGGGCGCGTGGCTCAATTAACCAATCGACCAAAGCAAGAAACCAATGATCAAACAGCGCCAGGAACGGCCTGGGTCCCCGCGACCGGGTGCCGGGCGTGCCACAGGCGCGGCTCAGCCTCCTGCGTGTGAGCGCGTGGCTCAATCAATCAATCGCCCAAGCATGCCAAGCAAGAAGCCAGTAATCAATCAGCGCCAGGCACAGCCTGGGTCACCGCCACCGGGTGCCGGGCGTGCCGATGACGCAGCTCGGCCTCCTGCGTGCGGGCGCGTGGCTCAATTAACCAATCAACCAAAGCAAGAAACCAATGATCAATCAGCGCCAGGAACGGCCTGGGTCCCCGCGACCGGGTGCCGGGCGTGCCACAGGCGCGGCTCAGCCTCCTGCGTGTGAGCGCGTGGCTCAATCAATCAATCGCCCAAGCAAGCCAGGCCAGCAACCACTAATCAATCAGTGTCAGGCACGGCCTGTGTCCCCGCGACCTGGCCGCGGGCGTGCCATGGGCGTGGCTCTGCCTCCTGCGTGCGGACACATGGCTCAATCAATAAATCAATCAATCAATTGCCGAAGCAAGCCAAGCCAGCAACCAATAATCAATCAGCGCCAGGCACGGCCTGGGTCCCCGCGACCTGGCCGCGGGCGTGCCACGTGCGCGGCTCTGCCTCCTGCGTGCGGGCGCGTGGCTCAATCAATCAATCAATCAATCAATCAATCAATCAATCAATCAATCAATCAATCAATCGGCCAAGAATGCCAAGCGAGAAACCAATAATCAATCAACGCCAGGCACGGCCTGGGTCCCCTTGACCGGGTGCCGGGCGTGCCACGGGCGAGGCTCGGCCTCCTGCGTGCGGGCGCGTGGCTCAATCAATCAATCAATCAATCAATCAATCAATCAATCAATCAATCAATCAATCAATCAATCAATCAATCGGCCAAGAATGCCAAGCGAGAAACCAATAATCAATCAATGCCAGGCACGGCCTGGGTCCCCTTGACCGGGTGCCGGGCGTGCCACGGGCGAGGCTCGGCCTCCTGCGTGCGGGCGCGTGGCTCAATTAACCAATTGTCCAAGCGAGAAACCAATAATCAATCAACGCCAGGCACGGCCTGGGTCCCCCCAGCCGGGTGCCGGGCGTGCCACGGGCGAGGCTCGGCCTCCTGCGTGCGGGCGCGTGGCTCAATTAACCAATTGTCCAAGCGAGAAACCAATAATCAATCAGCGCCAGGCACGGCCTGGGTCCCTACCACCAGGTGCCGGGCGTGCAACGGGCGAGGCTCGGCCTCCTACGTGTGTGTGTGGACGGTTCAGGGTTCAGGGTTCAGTAAGTTAGTTAGGGTTAATAATTTTTACTTAATTATCCCGAAACGCAAGACCCTACACCCTAAAGCTCAAGCAGCGGTCCCCCCCTCCTGCGTGTGGGCGCGTGGCTCAATTAATCAAGCAAGCAAGCAAGCAGGCAGGCAAGCAATCATGCATTCGCTGAATCAACCAATCAATCAAGCAAGCAAGCAATGCGAGAGAGAGAAAGAGAGAGAAAGAGAGAGAAAGAGAGAGAAAGAGAGAGAAAGAGAGAAAGAGAGAGAAAGAGAGCTTGACAGAAAGAGAGAGTAAGAAAAATAAATCAGACCCAGCCCAACCTTGTCCCCATGCCACAGTGGAAGCTCCCAGGGGCCGAACTCTGTGGGCGTGATGCCCAGGCATACGGCTATAGGGTTTAACACTGAGTGAAAAATGCTCTAAAGTTAATAGCCAGCAAGGCTTGCACACACAGCCCCCCAGCACAGTCCCCCCTTTGCCACCGTTTCTGCCGCGTGCGCTGTGATTGTGTCCACACCTTGCTGATCACACACACACACACACACACGTGCGCACACGCACACACACACACACACACACAAACAGAGAGAAGAAGAGGGGGAGAGAAAGAGAGAGAAGAGAGAAAAGAGATAGAGATAGAGAGAGCTCGAGAGACAGGGAGAGCTTAAGAGACGAACAGAGCAAGGAAAAAATCAGCCCCATCCCCACCTTGTCCCCCTGCCAAAGTGGAAGCTCCCAGGGGTCGAACTCTGTGGGCGTGATGCCCAGGGCGGACAGGGCTCGCGACTCAGCCTGTAGGTAGAGGTATGCGCGTGTGTGTGTGTGTGGTGGTTGATTTTACAGTCCCTTGGTCGCCTTTGATGGCGCCGTGTGTGTGCGTGTGTGTGTGCGTCTGATGCCGCTGCCTACGGTGGATAGGGCTCGCGACCAAGCCTGTGTGTAGACACGTGTGTGTGAGTGCTGCGCAAATGTGTGTGTGTGCGTGCGTGTGTGTGTGTGTGTGTGTGTGTTTGTGTGTGTGTGTGTGTGTGTGTGTGCGTACGTGCACGCGTGTGCGCGTGGACGATGATGCCCAGGGCAGACATGGCTCGCGGCTTAGCCTGTAGGACAGTGTCGGCAGAGGTGTGTGTCATTCGATTGAGCAGTCTGTCAGACACCTGTGCGTTGGCGCACATGACCTGTTCTTCAGCACCCTAGAAGACCGGTGCTTTTAAGATTAAAGCACCCTATAACACAAGGGTATGACCTGCTTAAGCACCCTATGACATGGGCTTAAGCACCCTAGAAGAGCCTCTGACCTGTGCTTAAAACACCCTATGACCTGTGCTTAAACACCCTAAAAGAGCCTATTACCTGTGCTTAAGTACCCTATGACCTGTGCTTAAGCACCCCAGAAGAGCCTATGGCATGTGCTTAAGTACCCTAGAAGAGGCTACGACCTGTGCCTAAGCACCCAAGAAGAGGCTTTGACCTGTGCTTAAGCACCCTAGAAGAAGCTGGCAGCTGTCAAAATTCGACCAAAGCTGCACATGTGCATGTGTGTCCGTCACAGAGAGAGGGACAGAGAGATCGTTACAAAGAAATCTGAACGGCATACCTAGATAGGCTGTTTTCGGCACACACACACACACACACGCACACACACACACACACGCACACACGCAGGTGCTCGGGTGCTCCAATGCCAGCAGCAGCAGAGAGGAGGAGGAGTCTTTAACAGCTCATACACACACACACACACACACACACACACACACACGCGCACACACACACGCACACACACACACCTCGGATCCCCACACGGGCAGTGGGTGCGCCTCGGTGTTGAACACCCACTGAGACATGGGGAGCTTGGTCAGAGATGCATTGCCAGAAAACATGAGGTAGAGGTACCTGGTGTTGCAAGGGTGTTGCATGGGTGTTGCATGGGTTGTTGCATGGGTGTTGCAGGTGTGTGTGGTGTTGAACACCCGCTGAGACATGGGGAGCTTGGTCAGAGATGCACTGCCAGACAACATGAGGTACAGGCACCTGTGGTGTTGCATGTTGCAGGGGTGTTGCTATGCAATGTGTGTGGTGTTGCAGGGGCACACTTTGCCATGGGGAGCTCGGTTGCATGCTGTTGCATGTATGTTGCTGTTTTTGCGGGGGGGTTGCAGGGGTTGTAGCAGGGTTGCTGCAGGGTTGTTGCAGAACCACTGTGACATGGGAAGCCTGGTGAGGGAGGTGTTGCCAGAGAACATGAGGTATCAGGTGTTGCAGGGTTGTTGCATGCGTGTTGCAGGTGTGTGTGGTGCTTAAGGCAATTTTTCATTTTATATCAACTGTGAGGAAGGTGCCTGGAAGGTGCTGCCAGAGAGCATGAGGTCAAGGTATCTGTTGTTGCAGGGTTGTTGCAGGGTTGTTGCAAGGTGCACTTGCGCTAGTTCGCCACGAAGAAAGCCGCCATGCGCCCGCCCCTCCCACCCTTCCCCTTCCTTCCTCCCGCCATGTATACTCGCCATCTCTCTCTTTCTCTCTAGGAAGCGGGCTCCTCCGCTCTCTCCCTCTCTCTCTCTCTCTCTCTTCCTTTCCTCACTTCTCACTGGAGTGTCTCTGACAGTACGAACGCCAGAACGATGCGCCCGCCCCTTCCTTCCTACCGCCGTGTGAATTCTCTCACGTTCATCTCTTTCGCTCTTGCCCTTGCTATCTTTTCCCCCCTCTCTCACACTCCCCTCCCTTTTCCTTTCCGCACTATACTCACTTGAGCATCTAGGCCATGAAGAACGCCTCCATGCGGCCGCCCCTGCCCCTGCGCGGATCTGCCGCATCCCGACCCATACAATCTGTATCACTCGCAATCTCTCTCTTCCTCTCTCTCTCTCTCTTCCTTCATTTTCCCCACTACTCACTTGAGCGTCTCGGCCATGAAGAACGCCTCCATGCGGCCGCCCCTGCCCCTGCGCGGCTCTGCCGCATCTTGCATGGTGGAGTATCCTCCAGTATCGACCCTGCTTGTTGCCTCAAACGCTGAAAACATGGTCCATGCCCAGTCACGGTAAACCTGTGTGCACGCGCGTGTGCGTGTGTGTGTGAGTGGAGGTGTGCGGAGGTGTGTGTGTGTGTTTGTGTGCACATGTGTGTGTGTGTGTGTGTGTGCATGTGTGTGCGTGTCGACCCTCCTGGTGGCCTCAAACACACTGATAACTCTGTCACGCCCAGCCGGCCCTTCACTCCGGCCCTTAACTCCGGCCCTTAACTCCGGCCCTTCACTCCAATTCTGATGGCTGCTAACGATTCTCCACACCACTCCACTACAAACCACAAGTGATGGCTACCCCCCCCCCCCCTCCCTCAGCCCCCCCCTCAGCCCCCCCCCTTCCTCAGCCCCCCCCCCCTTTCCTCCCTCAGCCCCCCCCCTCCCTCAGCCCCCCCCCCCCCCCCCCCCCCCCCCCCCCCCTTGTTTCGCTGCTTACCTTCCTGTCCCAGTCGCAAGCCACAGGTAGAACATGCTCTGGATGACCTCCGGCCGGTGCCGATTCTCCACTCCTTTCCACCACACAAGTGAGACACCCTTTCCTCCGTGCCTCCCCTAGTTTGACTGTTTCCATCCAACGCCTTGCTCACCTCATACCCAGTCGCGAGCCACAGGTAGAACATGCTCTCGATGACCTCCGGCCGGTGCGCGTTCTCCACTCCACCCCCTTTCTTCCCCCTTGCTCCCCGCCCCCCCCCCCCCCCCCCTTCCTCCCCCCTCTCCCCCCTCCCCGTTTCTCTCCCAACCTCATGCCCAGTCGCCAGCCAGAGGTAGAACATGCTGTCGATGACCTCTGGCCGGTGCGAGTTCTCCACTCAACTCCCTCACTTCACCCTCGCTTCCCTCCCCCGCCCCCCTCTGTTTCCCTCCTTACCTCATGCCCAGTTGCGAGCCACAGGTAAAACATGCTCTCGATGACCTCCGGCCGGTGCCGGTTCTCCACTAGCGATGGCTGAAAACACGCAAGGAGCAGCCAACAATTGAGGAGGGGGGGGGTCAATCATTCTGTCAGACAGGCAAACATGCAGGAAATTGCGTTTGTATGTGTGCGTGTGTGTTCGTGTGTGTGTGTATGCACTAGCGATGGCTGAAAGCACGCAACGAGCAGCAAGCAATTGGCGAGGAAGGGGGCGGTCAATCATTCTGTCTGTCAGGCAGACATGCTGGTAATTGTGTGTGTGTGTGTGTGTTTGTGTTTGTGTGCACCAGCGATGGCTGAAAGCACGCAAAAAGCAGCAAGAAATTGGCCGGGGGGGGGGAAGGGGGCAATTCAGTTATTCAGGCAGACAGGCCAGTGTGTGTGTGTGTGTGTGTGTGCGTGTGCACTAGCGATGGCTCAAGGCACGCAACGAGCAGCACACAAGTGGCAGGGAGGACGGTAAATACTTCAGGCAGGCAGACTGACAATTGTGTTTGTGTGTGTGTGTGTGTGTGTGTATGCACCAGCGGTGGCTAAAGGCACGCAACGAGTACAAATAATAAGCAAGGAAGGGGGGGGGCGGGGGATAGTCAATCATTGTGTCAAGCAGGCAAGCAAATTGTGTGTGTGTGTGTGTGCACTAGCAATGGCTGAAAACATGCAAGGAGCAGCAAACAATTGAGGGGGGGAGGGGGGCAATCATTCTGTCAGACAGGCAGACATGCAGGCAGTTGTGTGTGTGTGTGTGTGTCGGTGTGTTCAGCAGCGATGGCTGAAAGCAAACAACGAGCAGCAAGAAATTGGCGAGGGGGGGGGGGGAGATAATTCAGACAGTTAGGCAGACAAGCCATTGTGTGTGAGTGTGTGTGTGTGTGTGTGTGTGTGTGCACTAGCGATGTAACGATATCTCTCTC
>VFSX01000112.1:470000-475000 GCA_016618255.1 Chlamydomonas sp. UWO 241
TCAAAAAGTCGGACATTGCATGGAAACACAAACGTTCTCGGGGCGTTCTCGGGGTGTTCTCGGCCTAAAAGGCGTCCCCGGACCTCACAGCCCAGAGCTTGAGAAGTGTACCATTTAGTTCGTGTTCTAAGGGAATCGCGTTGCGTTGCGTGTGCGCGCGTCCAGACGCCGAAAGGTCCAGCGGCACTCGAAAACACACCTCGTGCCGCTGGACCTTTCGGCGTCTGGACGCGCGCACACGCAACGCAACGCGACGTCCTTAACACACGAACTAAATGGTACACTTTTTAAGGTCTGGACAGCGCTAACTTGCTCGGGGGAGTCTCCTGACGGTGAAGCCATCGATCGAAAGTTCGGAATGTTCACACACCATGCGTCACGCAGACGAGACCGCGCGCTTCGCCAGTCGAAGGCAACCTTAATGGTATACGTGGCAAGCTCGTGGCGCTGGAATTAGGTTCGCGAATGCAGTTTCGGCCGCGCATGGTGGCCGGAAAGTTCCATGCGCCCATGCAGTGGGGGCGCCCCTCCCCCAGCGCGCACGCCCACGCCTCTCCCCAGGCTCCGCGATGGCCCTCCAAGCCTTCCATCACCCATAACACACATCTTGTGCCGCGGGTGGCGGCGGGGCGGGGCGGGAGGGGCGTTTGGGCGTTTTCGGAAATGTCCGACCTATGCGGCCACTTTGGGTGTGAGTGGCCATCAACGTTTTTTTTTTTTTACGCACTGCAATGTATGGGGCTCGATTAACGGAGGCGCGTTCTCGTCGCCGAGCCCTGGACCCAGCAATGCGGCGCTGCTGGTGACTAGGATCTCCGTGCCGCTGACGAGCGGGATAAAATACGACTGGCCTGGCTCCTGCTAGGCTGTCCCTCGGTTGGCTTGGCGAGTAGCCGCGGCGCTGCCGCGACCCGTGCTGGGAGACGGCCCTTATCCTCCTCCCATGCAGGACGCCATGCGGCACTGATCTCGACGAGTTGATCGACGAGCGGAGGAGCTGGCGCCCGTCAATGCATGCTGGACATCGGTCAAGATGGCTGCTCGTGGGGGCGAGCTACCATCAGGGCTTCAGCGGTGGTGACCGCCGAGGCAACAACAGAGTTTATCCGCTTCACCATCGCAGCGTTTGTCACCGCGCTCACCCTCGGGGCACTCGTCTGCCGGTGACTGGCGTCGGCATTGGTGTTCAGGCAGCCTGCCATGACGACTCTGTTTGCCTAGACCCCCCTGGAGGGTGGGACCTGGTCATGCATGACGCATGGGGCGCAGGCAGAGCCCCATGCATGGAGTTGGACAACCATGCACCATGCCAGGCGGGGACTTTTCTGCTTCAGCGCCGCCAGTCGGCACAGCCGGCGTGGTGGGCCTCAAAGGCCAGGAGGAGGACGGTCCTTTCCTATACGCTCCTTGCCAGACATGTCCCTCAGGGACTTGTTTGGGTCTAAACTAGCCGGCGGGAGCGGTAGTCTAGACGGCAGGTAACCGGCTGGTGGCTATCGTCCTTCACATGGCGGTGGCACTAGGACTAGTGTTGTCTTAGCTGGAATGCCATGTAACTGTAACTGCAATGTATACGTTTTTTGTGTGGATTGCGGCTGACGCCGACGCGATCGCATCAACGGGTCGCAAACAGCCTCAGTAGCAGTTAGCAAGAGAGATAGGATAGAGGAACGTGGGTCGTAGGTCCTTCAGCAGACAGCCAATGGGGTCACACCTTGGAGTAACGCAACAAACGGCAAGACTACTCCGCGAATACAGCACGGAATCGGATGATTCGTCTTGCATTGTTAAGCTCGTGACCAGCGCAGTCGATTGCATGCAGCTTTGGGGGGTAGTGGGGCGCATGCATGGGGCTCATGGGGGCGGATGGCGCAACAACTTTGGGGGTCTCTCTGGGTCGAGGTCTGGGGTCTGGGTCTGTAAGGTCTGGGGTCTGGGGTCTGGAGTCTGGGGCGGGGGCGGGAGGCGGGGTCTGGGGCCTTGAGTCTTAGGTCTTGAGTCTTGGGTCTTGGATGTGGGTGTGGGTCTAGGGTTGGGGTGTGTGTGTCTGTGTCTGGGTGTGGTAGGGTCTCGGCTATTACTTGCTCAGCGTTTTAACAAGGGACACGGGCCCTTGGGTACTGAACTAGATCAGGTCGTAGACTAAACGGAGGGGAGAGGAGGGAGAGGAGGGGGAGGGAGGAGGGAGAGGACTCGGCTCCCGCACCGCACGCACCGCAGCCGCCCGAGCAGCCACAATACGTTTGTGGCATTTACTGGAAAACCTTAGCGCGCATGATGATCACACCGAGAGCAACAGTGCTCCTTGTAAATCCAGCGTTCCAACGGCGTATCTCTCACCCAATTTAACATACATATGAGGCAGCCTGTGCTACATATACGGATGCGTAGCTACGGATACACGGACGTATCTGTGGATACACGGATACACGGGGCCGTCCATCTACGGTTGCCCACAACCTTATGTGTGTGTGTGTGTGTGTGAAGATATGAGCGGGAGTGTGTGTGTCAGCGTCGAGCGACCCCTGGTGATGTGCAAATGAAGCAAACAACCAGTGAACCACAACCCATCAATTGCCAGCACTAGTTACTTCAGCACTGTCAATTAATGTTGACGAATGATTGCTGATTTAAGCAATGAATTACATCAAATGCTGCGCACCATACGCGAGGATGTCTGCGTCCTGCGACCCCTGGCCCTGTGCAATCGAAAAAATACATCGTTTTTTATTATGAAATAACATGAAATGCTGCGCACCATATGCAAGGATGTCTGCGTCCAGGGATCCCTGCCTCTGCGCGCGCGCACAAGTAAAATTGAACAATCAAGCCAAACAAATTAAACATTGAAGTAAAATTAGTTATACTGCATTTTTAAATCAGTCGAAAACAAATATTGCGCACCATATGCAAGGATGTCTGCGTCCAGGGAGCCCTGCCTCTGTGCGCGCGCCAGCAGCGCGCGTGTGCGCTCCGCGGAGGCGGCAGCAGCAGCAGCTGCGGCAGCGGTTGCCTGTGTGTGTGTGTGTGTGTGTGTGTGTGTGTGCGTGTTTTGTGTGCATGTGTGTGTGTGTGTGTGCGTGTGTGTGTGTGTGTGTGTGTGTGTGTGTGTGTGTGTGTGTGTGTGCAGCGCATTGGACAGTGCGCAGGCACAGTACGGCCCCACACACACACACTACCCCCCCCCCTCTCCTCCCTTTCCTCCCTCCCTCCCTCCCTCCCTCACACACACACACACACACACAAAACTCCCCCCTTCTGCCCCCTCGCCTCATTATTGCTGCTGCCAGCCCCCAGCTCCACTTTCCCCTGCTGGAATCCAGCCCCTCCCTTGCGCCCCGCCACACTTGCTGCTCCGGTGATGTCCACACCGCCTGTGTGTGTGTGTGTGTGTGTGAGTGTGTGTGCGTGTGTGTGTGTGTGCCCTTGCGCCCCGCCACACTTGCTGCTCCGGGATGTCCACACCGCCTGTGTGTGTGTGTGTGTGAGTGTGTGTGTGCGTGTGTGTGCGTGTGCCCTTGCGCCCCGCCACACTTGCTGCTACGGTGATGTCCACACCGCCTGTGTGTGTTTGTGTGTGTGCGCACGCGCGCGTGTGTATGTGTGCGTGTGTGTGTGTGTGTGTGTGTGTGTGTGTGCACGTGTGTGTGTGTGTGCGTGTGAGTGTGCGTGTGAGCGTGTGTGTGTGCCCTTGCGCCCCGCCACACTTGCTGCTCCGTTGACGTCCACAGCGCAGGTGTGTGTGTGTGTGTGTGTGTGTGTGTGTGTGTGTGTGTGTGCGTGTGTGGTCATACCTGCTGCATGGCGAGACGCGTATTATTTTAGTGTGTGTTTGTGTGTGTGTGTGTGTGTGCGTGTGTGCGTGTGTGTGGGTGCATGTGGGTGTGCCACACCCACCCACGCCACCAGCTGCTGCAGCTGCCAGCTCTGCTGCATGCACACCCTCGGATGCCACACATGTGTGTGTGTGTGTGTGTGTGTCAAACCCACCCCCGCCACCAGCTGCTGCAGCCCCCCTGCATGCACACCCTCTGATGCACCACATGTGTGTGTGTGTGTGTCACACCCACCCGTGCCGCCAGCTGCTGCAGCTGCCAGCTCTGCTGCACGCACACCCTCCGATGTCACACGTGCTGTGAGTCGTGCGTCTCGCTGCGAGTTGCATTTGGTTGGCCCAGTTTGCGTGTGGGTGCCTGCGGTGTGTGTGTGTGTATGTGTGTGGTCGATTTTACAGTCTTGTTGGACGCCTTTAATGGCGTATTAGACTTGTGCTTGCGCACTCAATCCCTGAGGCAGGCAGATACGATCACCCGCACTAGTCCACTCAGTGGATACACATTGACTGTGTCCATCCCACTAGCTCTAGTACATCTGGTCGCGCCATGCGTCTCAGTTCGGGCAGCCAGCCTGGCCACCCTCCCCCTCCTCCGTTCATCATGTGGCGCACGCCCGACATGCCGCCAGCCTCCATGCATGGCGCTTGCGCTGCGAGGGCGCTTGCTGCCAGTGCACCTCCGTCGTCATGTGTCTCATGCAAGTAAGATTCGCCCTGCATGGAGACCCTCCATGCAGGTCACTGAAGTGCCCCGCGATTCGTGCCGTAGCTGCAATCCGTAGGCCGAAGCCGTCGCCGCAGCCGATGTCAGTAGCCGTGGCCGTAGCCGTGGCCGATGCAGATGCAGATGCCCAGAGGGCGGACGTGTAGCCGATGCGATGTGAGTGCAGATGCAGGGTGTCCCTGGCCGTAGCCGAAGCCTTAGCCGATGTCAATCAATAGCCGATGCCCATAGCCGGTGCCCTGGCTGTAGCGTAGCTGCAGCCTCTGCCCGGTGCCGGTGCCCGTGGCTGCATGGGGTACCGACGATGGCGGCGCCGACTTCTGCCAGCAGCCTGCCCTCCGTCCCCGCATGCCTCGCAGTTGCCTGCCTTATGACGCCGTGTCTCAAACAGCCACTAGCGCTCTGGATCAGGGCAAATCGGCGACATAGCCGATTTTCCAA
>VFSX01000112.1:477500-480000 GCA_016618255.1 Chlamydomonas sp. UWO 241
GGGTGGGATGGGAGTGGGGTGGGCTGGGGGGTGCTCGTGTGCACACACATGCACACACACAACACACACCTGTACCCCCCTGAGCGTCATCTCGCCCCCCGCACACACACACACCCACACCCACATGCCCCCCCCCTCACACACACACACACCTGTGCCCCCCCGAGCGTCATCTCGCCCCCCGCACACACACACACACACACACACACACACATGCCCCCCTCCCCTCACACACACACACACCTGTGCCCCCCTGAGCGTCATCTCGCCCCCTGCACACCCACCCACCCACCTACCCATAAACACACCCATAAACGCACACAGGTGCAGCCCCCCCCACACACACAAACACGCACCTGTGCCCCCCCGAGCGTCATCTCGCCCCCCGCACACACACACACACACACATGCCCCCCCACACACACACCTGTGCCCCCCCGAGCGTCATCTCGCCCCCCGCACACGACAGGTGTGGGGCCACGCGGATGCCAGTGCAGTAGAGTCCGTCGCATTGCTCCAATTCGCCGATGTGGTGGAGGAAGCCGTAGGCACCGCGCGCGAACTCGGTGCGTCCTGGTCAGTGTGGGGAAGTGTGAAAGCGTGAGGCTTCATACAAAATATACAATATTCCTCTCGGGGGGACGTGTGTCTGTTGCACTGCTCCAGTGGTCGCCAATCTGGTGGGGGAAAAGCCGATGTGGTGGAGGAAGCAGTGAGCCCCCGGGCAAACTCGGTGCGGTCTGGGCAGGGAATTGTGGAAGTGTGGGGTGAAAGAAGGGAACAATAACGAATAAAAACGGGTGGTGGTGGTGTGTGTGCAGTAGAATCCGTTGCATTGCTCCAATTCGCCGATGTGGTGGAGGAAGTCGCAGGCACTGCGCGCAAACTCGGTGCATCCTGGTCAGTGTGGGGAAGTGTGAAAGTGTGAGGCTTCATACAAAATATACAATAATCCTCTCGGGGGGACGTGTGTCTGTCAAGCCGTAGGCCCCCGGGCAAACTCGGTGCGGTCTGGGCAGGGAATTGTGGAAGTGTGGGGTTAAAGAAGGGAACAATAACGAATAAAAATGGGGGGTAGTGGTGGGTGGTGGTGTGTGCAGTGGAGTCCACCGCATTGCTCCAATTCGCCGATATGGTGGAGGCAGCCGTAGGCACCGCGCGCGAACTCGGTGCGGCCTGGGCAGGGAGGTGTGCAAGTGTGGGGATACACAAAGGAAGGACGATATTTACGTTTAAAACGGGGGGTAGTGGTGGGTGGTGGTGGGTGTGTAGTAGAGCTCGTCGCATTGCCATTGTGGTGGAGGAGGTCGGTACCACCCAGCTGCCATCCAGCTGCCACCCAGCTGCCACCCACTCACCAGTAATGCGCATGAGCATCGTTTAACCTCAAAAACAAATGTGGCATCCCCCACAGTGCTGCATTAAAAAAATGCCCTCCCCTGCTATACCCACTCTACCGCCCAGCTTCCACCAGCTTCCACCCGGCTTCCACCCACTCACCAGTCATGCGCGTGAGCGTGGTGAACTCAAACAAAAACGTGCTCCCCCTCCCCCCCCCCCCCTTCCCGCCTGTCGCAAAGACTCTGCTCCCATAGCCAGTCGGCTGCACCGCCCTCATTACTACTCAGCCCCACCACCAGCTTCCACCCAGCTTCCACCCAGCTGCCACCCATTTACCACTCACTCACTCACGACTTCTGCGCGTGCGCGTGTTCAACTCGAGCAAAAACGTGCCCGCCGTAAGCACCGCGCCCCCGTAGCCAGCCTGCTGCACCTGCCTTCACTCATACTACTACTCAACCCAACCACCAGCTACCACACAGCTACCACCAAGCTACCACCCAGCTGCCACCCCCTCACCAGTTATGCGCGTGAGCGTGGTGAACTCGAGCGAAAACGTGCCCCCCCCCCCCCTTTGTTAGCACCGTGCCCCCGGTAGCCAACCTGCTGCACCTGCCTTCACTCATTACCGCTCAGCCCCGCCACCCAGCTACCACCCAGCTACCACCCACTCACCCGTAGTGCGCGTGAGCGTGGTGAACTCAAGCAAAAACGTGCCCGATGTTGCAAGCACCGTGCCCCCATAGCCAGCCTGCTGCACCTGCCCTCACTCATTACTGCTCAGCCCCACCACCAGCTACCACCCAGCTACCCCCAGCTGCCACCCAGCTGCCACCCAGCTGCAACCGACGCACCCGTGATGCGTGTGAGCGTAGTGGACTTGAGCAAAAACGTGCCCGCTGTCGCAAAGACCGTGCCCCCGTAGCCAGCCTGCTGCACCTGCCCTCACTCACTACTACTCAGCCTCACCACCCAGCTACCCCCAGCTACCCCCCAGCTTCTACCCAGCTGCCCCCCCGCTGCCACCCAGCTGCCACCCACGCACCCGTGATGCGCGTGAGCGTGGTGAACTCGAGCGAAAACGTGCCAGCTGTCGCAAAGACCGTGCCCCCGTAGCCATATTGCTGCACTGGCCTGCGAAGACTCCCCTCGAAGGTAG
>VFSX01000300.1:0-82500 GCA_016618255.1 Chlamydomonas sp. UWO 241
TTGACCGCGTTTGCCGATGACCTCCCGTTAACGGTGTGTCCTCATACATCGGTAATTTCAAAGTTGTTGGCGTGCTCTGTCTGGCGGGCTTGTCAGACTCACAATCCACTGGATTGGTTGAGCTGTGTGCAAGGTCAAAGTACAGACGGAATACAGCCAAATGGCTGTGTAGAGCCAAAAATGAAACCACTGGCGGTGGGGTGGGGTAGTTTGTCTTGGGGAATTTGGTAGTTGTGGCGGGGGTTGGGGGTGGATGTGGTGGGGGGGAACGGCCCGTGTTGCTGTGTGGGTCCTGCTTTCCGAGTGGCGCACCTGAGTGCGTATACGTGCATGCTGTATGTGGCAAACAGGGTGTCCAACACGTTGTCTTTGCCTGCTCATCAAGTCCCCCCTCCACACACACACACACACACACACATACACACACACACACACACACGCGCAGAAGGCCCCCAAGCTCATCTTCCCCGGCAAAGTGTGGAGCCTGCTCACCAAACCCGAGGGTGGAACCCTGGCGCTTGTGTGGACCCCTCCTTCGTCAGACGCTCTGCTTGTGGATGTTGAGAGCAGGGGGGACGTGTGGAAGGTGTGTTTGCGTGTGTGTGGCTGTGTGTGTGTGCGTGTGTGTGTGTGTGTGTGTGATGCATTTACGAGGAGTGCTCGACACTCGGACGCTCTGTTTTTTTTGCGGATGTAAAGCGCAGCGGGGATGTGTTGAAAGTAGTGAACCACTGATTTGTCGCATGCTCGTTGCATGCTCGCTACACAACTGGGGACAGTCTCCTCTACGTTGAAATGTTGTTGATTTTGACTGTAAGTGTCAATCGCGCAGCCAACCGCACGCACGCACACACACACACACACACAGAGAGAGAGAGAGAGATATCGTTACAGAGAACTCTGCACGGCAGACCTAGATAGGCTGTTTCTAGTCATCAATTGAGGAGATTCCGTTTGAAAGCGGGAGACCAACCGTGCGCCAGCAAGAGGGTGAACAACCTCATTCGTAAAGCAGTGGGGGAAAAGGGGCAGTGGCGGTCATTGACGGCTGTGTTCGTCAATCCGCCTCGACTGAGTTTAAACTAGGTGTCGGCAGAAGGACTTCCACAGTTGTGGAAATCAAGCGAAGATGATCCACTCGGTGGTGACTCGCTCGGCGAACTCGAGGTGCTCGGGGATGTCGCGTGTGAAGTTGAAGAGATGGATGTTTGCGGAGGGCGTAGAACGTGACGGAGTGGGCGTAAAAGTCACCGGCGTGAGCCGGAAGAAGGTGATGGCGCCGCCGGCATAGAGCGAAGTCGTGTCCGAACAGCGGTAGTTGTGCAAGTGGGGGGCAGTGGGAGGGAGGCAACGGGAGGGTAGTCGGAGGGAGAGGGTGAGGGCAGGGGAGGGTTAGGAGGGGCGGGGGGCACAGGATGGGGTGGGGTGCAGTGGGGATGGAGGGGTGGAAGACAGGAGAAGGGAGGGAGGAGAGGGGAGAGAGGAGGGAGCCACACTGTGGCCCGGCCACATGGCGCATACAGGCGCTGGTAGCATGGGGGGGGGTGCATGGGGTGCATGTGCGCGCATGGGGCGCATGGGGAGGGGCAACTCCATGTGACGAGCATGTGGGTATATGGAGGTCGACGGGGCAGCAGTGGGATAAGCGGTGGGTCTCTTGAGGTGGGGAGTGGGGTCGAATGAACGACTGGGCGGTGGGCGGTGGGCGGGACGATGGCGGCTGGAGGAACTCGGTAGCTCAAGTTGAGCGCTGGCTCGGGCCGCATAGCGGTCGAAGTGATGGCACTGAGATACCTGGGCTCCGTTGTCTGAAGCTGCAGAGCTGCGGGGGGAGGGAAATCTGTGCGGTAGGGCGTCACGTGTTTTTTGCCATGTGGAAGGCGTGCGAGAGAGTGCGGATGGACTGAGTTCCTGGATGCATGCGTCGACTGGCTGCTGAATTGGCAGCCCGACGACAGGGGCGTACGGAGGAGGAGAGGCGGCGAGAATCGGCGGCGGCATGGGTGAGGGGGGGTCGACGTAGGCGGCGGCGATGACTGCGCGGGCGCAGCGCCCACAGGAGTGGGGCGCCCACAGGAGTGGGGCGCCCAAACACACACACACACACACACACACGCATGCACGCATGCACGCACACACACACACACACGCACACACACCTTCCACACATCCCCTCTGCTCTCTACCATGCACACGCAGAACGCTTGAGTGAGGAGCACTTGACACAAATGCATGACACACACACACACACACGCACACACACACACCTTACACACGTCCCCCCTGCTCTCTGCCATGCACACGCAGAACGTCAGAGTGGGGAGCACTCGACACAAATGCATGACACGCACACACACACACACACACACAAACACACACAAAACACACACACACACACACACACACACTTGCCAATCACAGATCCCGGGCCTCGAGTCGTCCTACCCGATCAACCAACCAACCAACCAACCAAGCGTTACATGAGGCCGTCCACATGCGCCGGCAATGCCTGTACTACTAACAGCAATACACCCCAGCAATTCACGCACGCACACACACACGCACGCACGCACGCACACACACACGCACGCACGCACGCACGCACGCACGCACGCACACACACGCACACACGCACACACACTTGTCACTCACAGATCCCGGGCCTGGAGCCATCCTACCCAATCAACCAACCAACCAATCGTTACATGAGGCCGTCCACATGCGCTGGCAATGCCTGTACTACTAACAGCAATACACCCCGGCAATTCACACACACACACACATACACACACACACACACAGATCCCGGGCCTCGAACCCTCCTACCCACACGAGGCGACGCTGGCCCCCGCCCCGATGGCGCTCTCTGGCGCCAGCCAGCGCCTGCATGCGCTGTACGTTGCATGCACGACGACGGATGTGGAAACGTCAGGGCCGCTGCGCAAGTTCGTTTTGGTTCCAAGCGTGAGTGGCAGTGTGTGCATGTGTGTGTTAGCGTGTGTGTGTACGCGTGTGTGTGTGTGCGCGCGTTTGTGCGTGTGTGCGTGCTTGCTTGTCGGCCTGCTCTACACGTTGCATGCACGACGACGGACGTGGAAACGTCGGGGCCGCTCAGGAAGTTCGTTTTGGTACAAGCGTCATTGGGAGTGTGTGTAGGCGTGTGCGTGCGTGTGTGTGTCTGTGTGTGTGTGTGTGTGTGTGTGTGTGTGTTTGTGTTTGCCAGCTGCTGCTACTTCTAGAGGAAGCCTCCTGGTGCCTGCTGCGGTGGACGGGCGCTGCCTGCGTGTCTGCGTGTTTGTGTGTGTGTGCGTGTGTGTGTGTGTGTGTGTGTGTGGATGGAATGCGTGTGTTGGTGTGCAGGCATGCTCTGTACATTGAATGCACGACGACGGATGTGGCAACGTCAGGACCGCTCCTGACATTCGTCACGTTGCCATATATTGCCATCGCCTGCAGCGCCGCACCCTGTTTCTAGTTTACAGTTTACAGCACCCTCGGGCCGTGGGACTGAGGGAGCTGCCTATTGAGACAATTTACCCAACGCCTACAGACGTCGATTAGGGTGGGGCCCGTCAGCCGACACCGCGTGGCCCGTAACCTGTCACCCTTGCAACCCTGCCGTATCCCTCCCGTAACCCTCCCGCAACCCCAAGTCAACGGCCCCCGGGGTGAGCCCGGGGTCAACGGTGTGAGGCGCACAATCACACATTTTCCTTTTTTGAGTTAGGGGGGATTGCGGGACGCTTTGCGAGGGCGTGCCGTAAGCTCCGCAACGTTACGGGTCGTTAGGGGTTACGGGAGGTTGAATTTACAGGCCCCACCTTGTCGATACGGTTGTCCCCCACTTGCTGCCTATGTCTACCCCTTGGGATGAGGCTGGCCTGACCCTCCTCTCCCCCCTCCCCCTCCCTCCTTTCCCATGTCGTGCTGTGATCCGCCGCGCCCTCTCTCGCTCTCCCGCAGGACTGCACCTTTCCCACCGCCTCAGAGGTCATAGCAGTCAGCCCCCAGCCGCTCTTATCCTCTCTCTCACAGCCACCCCCTGTGATACGTATGGCTTGCCCCAACCTGCCACCACATGCTGTGATCCTCCGTGCTCTCTCTCCCGCGCGCCCGCAGGACCGCACCCTTACCATTGCATCAAGAGTCGAAGCTGTACGCCCCCACAACGTTGCCCAACGCGACACAAAACTAATCCTCCGCGCCCACCATAATCATCCGTGCTCTGCGCCCTCTCGCCCGCAGGACCGCACCCTTCCCAGCGCAGCCGACACATAGGCAGTTGACCCCCCCGCCGCTCGCACCCTCTCCTCTCCACACCCACCCCTCCCTTCCGTAATACATGCGACCTGACCTATCCCGCTCCCTTGCCATGCTATCCTCTCGCCCGCAGGACCGCACCCTTCTTAACGCCTCAGAGGTCAAGTCGGTCGTCCCCAGCCTCTCCCTCCCCGCCTCCCTCCAGACCCATCGCGCCCCCCCCCACGCCCATGCCGTGCTTTGATCTGCTATGCCCTCTCTTGCTCGCCCGCAGGACTGCACCCTTCGCAGCGCAGCCGACATCGAGGATGTCGACCCCCAGGCACTCCCCCCCTCCCCCTCTCCAACCCCGCCCTTTCCTCCCGTAATGCATGCGGCCCGACCCCCCCCCCTGCTCCTTTGCCATGCTATCCTCTCTCTAGCACGCAGGACCGCACCCTTCTGAACGCCTCAGAAATCACGTCAGTCGCCCTCCTGAGCCTCTCCCATGCCGCCTCTCTCCTGGCCTCCCCCCCCCCCAATGCCGCGCTGTGATCCGACGTGGCCTCTCTTTCTCTCGCACCCGCAGGACCGCACTCTTCCGAGCGCAGCCGACATCAAGGCAGTCGGCCCCCAGCCGCTCTCCCCCTACCCTGGCGAGGCGGCAGCAGCTGCTGCCATGGCCGTGGCAACGCCAACGCAGCAGCAGCTGACGGCGACCCCCAGCGCGACGCCCGTGGGCGGCAGCCAGCCTGATGAGCCAGACAAGGTGGGAAGCAAGGAATGGGTGCCCCATCCCACCCATCCGCGTCCCACCGCACCCCACACACATCACCGCTGTCATCGCCAAGCACGTTGGAGATGGCGGCAGCCAGCTGGATGCGCCCGATAAGGTGGGACGGAATTGTGCTTGGGAACAAAAACATACTATGCAGTTGTATCCTGTTTGTTGCCTTGCCCTTTTTGGCACCGCGACCACCCGCCGGTGGTTAGGCGGATGAGGCCAACACGATGTGCAGGAACTCCAGTACAGCACAGTCGCATGTTTAGTGTGCAGTTACAGTTACATCGGCTTTCCAGCAAAGACTACCTCTAGTCCTAGTACCACCGTTTAGACCCAAGTCCAGTTCTGGCCCTAACAATTACTTGTGAGGGACGGTAGCCGCCAGCCGGCTGCCTGCCAACGTGTAGTCCCAGAGCAAAAAGGAGAGCTATTGTGCGACGCCTCCAAAATAGGTCCGAACTGCTTCTAGGGGATAGGGGGTCCAGTGGCGCTTGCCAATCTACTTGACCGCCGTGGTGGAGGGGCCGGCGCCTGAGGGGCAGCCGGCCCGTACACCACGGCTCTCCACCCGACCCTATCCTGAGCACGCTCAAACGCCGTGTCCGAAGAAGTCTTCCAATCAGAACGAGTGCCACTAGTTTCGCCTAGCTGCTGAATCAGTAGCTTGAGAAAATCGTGTCGGGAGGAGGCTGGAGGCCGGCCTTGCTGCCGAGCCATATCCATTGTGCAGTCAAAAGTCGTACAAGGAAGACGAGAAGCCGGCATGCGCATCACATGGCCTAGCCACTGCATTGATAGCTTTGCCACAAGGCTCTTAATTGGCTCAGTGTCGCACGCCTGCCAAATATAAGTTAATCTGTGCCGGTCGACCAGGCGCACACCCAGAATGCGACAAGGCAGTTAGAGTGGGCAACCTCCAATCGAGTCAGTTGTGTTTTAGTAGGGGCCCATGTTTCGCAGCCGTACAGAAAGTGGGGCAGCACGAAAGTGTTGTAAACCCGCATCTTAGACTGCACTTGCTCTTCTTGCTGGCCCAAATCTTATCAAAAGACGCAAACACGCCCAGCGCGCGACCGACACGCACACCGATCTCCTTCTCCACACCACCACTCTTGGTTATCCAACTCCCTAGATACTTAAATGCAGAGACGGTCTTCACTCCACCACCAGTCAGCGCAAACGCGGGCAGATCCGCGTCAAAATCTGCTGGCAAAATCATCACTTCTGTCTTGGCGGCGTTGATTTGCATGCCAAAGCTAGAGGACACTTTGTCAAGGATTTTCAGCATACGCGCCAACTGAGCTGGGTCATGCGAGAACAAACATAAATCGTCGGCATACATCAGCATTACTATACGCTCAACCGACGACGACAACACAGAGCCGCCGGCTCGAGTCACGACTGACACGCCAGCCCCCTCTGGCATCATGTCTAGCGCCTTGTGCACTATGTGGTCAATTAAAAAACATTGAACAACACAGGAGCAATGACGCACCCCTGTCGCACACCAGACGACACGGGGAATTCGTGTCCGATTTTCCCAGTCAGCCGCACGGCAGCTGCAGTGTTGGTGTGAAGATCCTCCAACAGATCAATAATGTGCGGATGAACACTATATAATCTAAGGACTCTCCACAGTGCCGCACAGTTTAGTGTGCACAGTAAGATATGTGCATGGTGGTGGTTGTTTGTCTGTTGTCTTCCACCTACAACGAAGAGCAGCCGACGGCGACCGCTAGCGCAATAGTGTGTATCGACAGCGGCCAGCCGGATGAGCCCGACAAGGTGGGAAATAATTGAAGGGAGTGAACATGGGATACAATACAGACTCTGGGAGAGTGTGTGTGTTTGTTGTTTGTTCATTTGTTTTCTCCCCCCTTATTATAGCAGCTGACCTCGACCGCCAGCGCGACGCCCGCCGGCAGCAGCAGCAGCCAGCTAGAAGAGCCCGACAAGGTGTGAGGGAATTGTACGTAGAGAACAATACACATGCGCGCACAAGGACCCTGGCACACCTTTACTGACCTCAACCCGTACAACCAAACACCCTCAACTGTATACATCAACATCAACATAACCCTGTATAGGTTACTCACACTGTTTACACACACACGAGCGCGGGCACACACACGCCCTTGGTAATTTTGACTTGTTTACGTTTGCACGATCACAATCATGTTAAAACCTGAACACCTTTTACCCAACGCAGCATCAGAAACACAACAACACATCACAACGCACATTGTTGGAACACACTGTATACTCGCTGCATACACACACACATACATAGGTGCACGAGCGCGGGCACGCGCACGAGGACCCTGGCACGCCCTCACTCACGACCGACGCCAAGAGAGGCGGAGGATCGAGCGAGAAGCTGAGCGCAAGCGATGTTGCGGACGCAGTGCAGGAGGTGCGCAAGTGGCATAGGTGTTGTGGTTAGGTTAGAAGGGGAGCGAGGTAGGAAGAAAAAGGCAGGCAGGGAGGCAGGGAGGGAGGGAGGCAGGGGGGTGGATAGAGAGAGAAAGAGAGAGGATCCAGCGAGAAGCTGAGCGCAAGCGATGTTGCGGACGCAGTGCAGGAGGTGCGCAAGTGGCATACGTGTTGTGCAGGTTGGGAGGAGGAAGGGGGCAAGTTTAGGGTTAAGGGTTTTAGTGTTTTAAGATTTTGAGTTTTGGGGGTTTTAAGATTTCAGGTTTTGTGGGGGTTTCGGGTTGAAAATAGGCAGGCAGTGCCAGAGGCAGAGGCAGGCAGGTGGGAGGGATGGAGAGAGAAGGTCCAGCGAAAAACTGAGCGCAAGCAATGTTGCGGACGCAGTGCAGGAGGTGCGCAAGTTGGAATGGGTTTTGTTGAGGCTAGGAGGAGAGGAAGGGACGTTTACGCTTTTCAAGGTTAAGGGTGGAGGGTTTTAGGGTTTTAAGGTTAAAAAAAAGCAGGGACAGAAACAGGGGGGGGGGGGGGGGGGGAAGGAGAGGGGATCCAGCGAGAAGCTGAGCGCGAGCGATGTTGCGGACGCAGTGCAGGAGGTGAGTTTTTTCCCTTCGTCTCAGCCCCGCATAAGTGTTTGTTTGAATGACAGTCACGCGAGACAACAGGTGGTTTTATATCCATTAGGGATTCAATAGGAAACTCCCTGGTGCAGGGAAGAATGGGAGGGTGGAGGGAGGGAGGGAGGGAGGGCAGCATGGATTATGTCTCCAAGCTGCGCCCGGCACGCTGCAACAACCATTGCCCGCCGCCATCATGATTCTGTAGGTGGAGGACTGTGGGATTAATGCGGGCAGAATTGAAACATGGCACACACGCACACACCTGTTTGAATAAGGGCATAATCGATTGGTAAGGGCAGAACTTAAGAAGCACTGCACACAAACACACGCCTCCCTACCGTCCTCCCTGGCTCCCTTCCCCCCGATGCCCGTACGAATTAATAGGGGCAGAATCAAGCACTTGACACCCGCACCTTCCCTCCCTTCCTCCCTTGCTCAGGTGGAGGACGAGCTGGAGGAGGAGGTGGAGTATGAGGCGAGGCTGACAGAGACAGAGGGACAGGGTGAGGGAGCGTGTGCGTGTGTGTGAGTGCTCGTGTGGGGGGTGGGGGGGGGAGGTGTGTGTGGTGGGTGGCTGCAGCGTGGTGTGTGGTGCGATTTTGAGCTTGAGGAGGAAGTTGAGTACGAGGCGAGGCTGTTGGAGAAGGAGGGAAAGGGTGAGAGCGCGTGTGTGCGTATATGTGTGCGTGTGTGTGTGTGTGTGCCACCGTTATATAAGGGGAAGGGTCCGCGTGACTCCCCTGGTAACTACCGCGGTATAAGCCTTCTCTATTGCCGGGAAAGTGTACGCTGCCATACTTCTGCACCGCGTCTCCACGCAGGTTGATGGTCAGTTGCATGAGGCTCAGTGTGGTTTCAGAAAAAGCAGAGGCACTGTTGATGCGATTTTTACTCTGCGCTCGCTGAGCGCGGCACATGCCGAGTACAAACAATGCATGGCTGTGGCATTTGTCGACTATTCTAAAGCTTACGATTGCATAAACCGTGCGGCACTGTGGAGAGTCCTTAGATTATATAGTGTTCATCCGCACATTATTGATCTGTTGGAGGATCTTCACACCAACACCGCAGCTGCCGTGCGGCTGGCTGGGAAAATCGGGCACGAATTCCCCGTGTCGTCTGGTGTGCGACAGGGGTGCGTCATTGCTCCTGTGTTGTTCAATGTTTTTATTGACCACATAGTGAAAAAGGCGCTAGACATGATGCCAGAGGGGGCTGGCGTGTCAGTCGTGACCCGAGCCGGCGGCTCTGTGTTGTCGTCGTCGGTTGAGCGCATAGTAATGCTGATGTATGCTGACGATTTATGTTTGTTCTCGCATGACCCAGCTCAGTTGGCGCTTATGCTGAAAATCCTTGACAAAGTGTCCTCTAGCTTTGGCATGCAAATCAACGCCGCCAAGACAGAAGTGATGATTTTGCCAGCAGATTTTGACGCGGATCTGCCCACGTTTGCGCTGACTGGTGGTGAAGTGAAGACCGTCTCTGCATTTAAGTATCTAGGGAGTTGGATAACCCAGAGTGGTGGTGTGGAAAAGGAGATCGGTGTGCGTGTCGGTCGCGCGCTGGGCGTGTTTGCGTCTTTTGATAAGATTTGGGCCAGCAAGAAGATGCAAGTGCAGTCTAAGATGCGGGTTTACAACACTTTCGTGCTGCCCCACTTTCTGTACGGCTGCGAAACATGGGCCCCTACTAAAACACAACTGACTCGATTGGAGGTTGCCCACTCTAACTGCCTTCGTCGCATTCTGGGTTTGCGCCTGGTCGACCGGCACAGATTAACTTATATTCGGCAGGCGTGCGACACTGAGCCAATTGAGAGCCTTGTGGCAAAGCGATCAATGCAGTGGCTAGGCCATGTGATGCGCATGCCGGCTTCTCGTCTTCCTCGTACGACTTTTGACTGCACAATGGATGTGGCTCGGCAGCAAGGCGGCCTCCAGCCTCCTCCCGACACTATTTTCTTAAGCTACTGATTCAGCAGCTAGGCGAAACTAGTGGCACTCGTTCTGATTGGAAGACTTTTTCGGACACGGCGTTTGAGCGTGCTCAGGATAGGGTCGGGTGGAGAGCCGTGGTGTACGGTCCGGCTGCCCCTCAGGCGCCGGCCCCTCCACCACGGCGGTCAAGTAGATTGGCAAGCGCCACTTGACCCCCTATCCCCTAGAAGCAGTTCGGACCTATTTTGGAGGCGTCGCACAATAGCTCTCCTTTTTGCTCTGGGACTACACGTTGGCAGGCAGCCGGCTGGTGGCTACCGCCCCTCACAAGTAATTGTTAGGGCCAGAACTGGACTTGGGTCTAGGCGGTGGTACTAGGACTAGAGGTAGTCTTTGCTGGAAAGCCGATGTAACTGTAACTGTGTGTGTGTGTGTGTGCAGGTGCAGGTGTAGGTGTGTAGGTATGTGTGCTGGGGGACGAGCTGGAGGAGGGAGGCGAGTACCAAGGCGAGGCTGACAAAGACGGAGGGAAAGGGTGGGGGTGCGTGTGTGTATCGGTGTGCGTGTGTGCGTTTGTGTGTGTGTTCGTGCGTGTGTGTGTGTGTGTGTGTGTCCCTGGGCGGCCCACTCCCTGGGCGGCCCACTCCCTGGGCGGCCCACTCCCTGGGCGGCCCACTCCCTGGGCGGCCCACTCCCTGGGCGGCCCACTCCCTGGGCGGCGCACTCCCTGGGCGGCCCACTCCCTGGGCGGCCCACTCCCTGGGCGGCCCACTCCCTGGGCGGCCCACTCCCTGGGCGGCCCACTCCCTGGGCGGCCCACTCACTGGGCGGCCCACTCCCTGGGCGGCCCACTCCCTGGGCGGCCCACTCCCTGGGCGGCCCACTCCCTGGGCGGCCCACTCCCTGGGCGGCCTACTCCCTGGGCGGCCCACTCCCTGGGCGGCCCACTCCCTGGGCGGCCCACTCCCTGGGCGGCCCACTCCCTGGGCGGCCCACTCCCGGGGCGGCCCACTCCCTGGGCGGCCCACTCCCTGGGCGGCCCACTCCCTGGGCGGCCCACTCCCTGGGCGGCCCACTCCCTGGGCGGCCCACTCCCTGGGCGGCCCACTCCCTCGGCGGCCCACTCCCTGGGCGGCCCACTCCCTGGGCGGCCCACTCCCTGGGCGGCCCACTCCCTGGGCGGCCCACTCCCTGGGCGGCCCACTCCCTGGGCGGCCCACTCCTTGGGCGGCCCACTCCCTGGGCGGCCCACTCCCTGGGCGGCCCACTCCCTGGGCGGCCACTCCCTGGGCGGCCCACTCCCTGGGCGGCCCACTCCCTGGGCGGCCCACTCCCTGGGCGGCCCACTCCCTGGGCGGCCCACTCCCTGGGCGGCCCCCTCCCTGGGCGGCCCACTCCCTGGGCGGCCCACTCCCTGGGCGGCCCACTCCCTGGGCGGCCCACTCCCTGGGCGGCCCACTCCCTGGGCGGCCCACTCCTGGGGCCACTCCTGGGGCCCACTCCCTGGGCGACCACTTAAAACCCTGGGCGGCCCATCCCGGGGGCCCACTCCTGCGGCCCACTCCTGGGCGGGCCCACTCCGGCGCTGGGCGGCCCACTCCCTGGGCGGCCACTCCCTGGGCGGCCCACTCCCTGGGCGGCCCACTCCCTGGGCGGCCCACTCCCTGGGCCCACTCCCTGGGCGGCCCACTCCCTGGGCGGCCCACTCCCTGGGCGGCCCACTCCCTGGGCGGCCCACTCCCTGGGCGGCCCACTCCCTGGGCGGCCCACTCCCTGGCGGCCCACTCCCTGGGCGGCCCACTCCCTGGGCGGCCCACTCCCTGGGCGGCCCACTCCCTGGGCGGCCCACTCCCTGGGCGACTCCCGGCCCACTCCCTGGGCGGCCCACTCCCTGGGCGGCCCACTCCCTGGGCGGCCCACTCCCTGGGCGGCCCACTCCCTGGGCGGCCCACTCCCTGGGCGGCCCACTCCCTGGGCGGCCCACTCCCTGGGCGGCCCACTCCCTGGGCGGCCCACTCCCTGGGCGGCCCACTCCCTGGGCGGCCCACTCCCTGGGCGGCCCACTCCCTGGGCGGCCCACTCCCTGGGCGGCCCACTCCCTGGGCGGCCCACTCCCTGGGCGGCCCACTCCCTGGGCGGCCCACTCCCTGGGCGGCCCACTCCCTGGGCGGCCCACTCCCTGGGCGGCCCACTCCCTGGGCGGCCCACTCCCTGGGCGGCCCACTCCCTGGGCGGCCCACTCCCTGGGCGGCCCACTCCCTGGGCGGCCCACTCCCTGGGCGGCCCACTCCCGCCGTGGTCGCGAGTCACGCCGGTCGGCCCATGTGAGTCGCCGTCGCCCATCCCCCCTCATCGCCCCGCCCCCCCCCGTCGACTGCCGCCTATGTACTGCGGCCCACCCTGGACTATCCACCATCGTCACCGCCCGAAGGGGGCAGCCTCAGCGAGCCGAGCAACCTCTTCCACAGTCCCAATCCTTATCCTGTCGCAGAGCCAGTCCCATGCCCTCGCCAGCGCCGAACAGCTCCTCGGCAGACTGTCGACCGCATCATGGACCGCCCCGCCACCGCCTGACGCCGAGCAGATTCTTGGCCGCGACCCACTGCGGCGCCACGACACCATGCACCACAGAGAACCTCACCTTGCCATGATCCCCCCTTCAGCACCCTTCACTCCCCCTGGCACGCTCCAAACTACACAGTCCAACTCTTCCCCACCGTCACCCACCCACAGTCGACCACCCACCCACGCTTTCACCCCCACATGGAGCTCGCCGTCCCATGTGCGCGCCATGCAGGCCCATGCACCCCCGCCCCATGCACCTCCCCAGCCCCCCCGCGCACGCTGACCCCATGCTGGCAATCCAGGCTGGCAATCCCTCCTCACCCCACCCCCCATCCGTGAGCGCACACGCGCACGTGCACTCCCCCCTAGCCTCCCACGCCTCCTCCGACCCCTCCCAACCCCCCTCCCTCTCCCCCCTCGCCTCCCACGCCTCCTCCGATCCCTCCCACGCCTCCTTTGATCCCCCCACGCCCCCCCTGATCCCTCCCATGCCTCCCCTGATCCTTCCCACGTCTCCTCCGATACCCCTGATGAACCCTCACCTGACCCCCCCCCGATGCCTCATCTGACCCCTCCCACGCCCCTTCCAAACCCCCCTTTCCCGTCTACCGAGCCCCTATCCCAGGCCCGCCTGCCTTCGTCCGTCGCGCATCGAGTTCATCGGTCCAAGGAGCTGATCCGACGTCCTCATGGCCTGCCCAACGAAAACTCAGTCTAGTAGGCCGCGGCCGAACGGATCTAGTAGTTGCGGCGACGTTTACATTGCACGACGGACAACCCCGACTATCGCCCATGGAATTAATCGGCCCATGGGGAGATGATACGCTGCGATTGAAGTTGAAGTTGGTTGGCCAGAGTGGCAACCCAAGTTGTAGTTGGTTGGCCAGAGTGGCAACCCTAGTTGAAGTTGGTTGGCCAGAGTGGCAGCCCCCCCCAGACCCCCCAAACCAAGGATACTATCCACTCGATTCAGGCGCTGGTCGGTCACCCGCTATTCGAAAGACATCCCAGTGCACGGGTCAGACTTCGTAACAATTGCCGGGGTGTATTGCTGTTAGTAGTACAGGCATTGCCGGTGCATGCGGACGGCCTCATGTAACGCTTGGTTGGTTGGTTGGTTGGTTGTGTGTGTGTGTGTGTGTGTGTGAGGTGGGGGGCTGCAGCGTGGTGTGTGGTGTGTTTTGGAGCTTGAGGAGGAGCTCCAGTACGAGGCGAGGCTGACGGAGACAGAGGGAGAGGGTGAGGGAGCATGTGTGCGTATCGGTGTGCGTGTGTGGGTAGGGTGTGGGTGCGGTGCAGCGCGCTTGGGGGCGTGAAAATGCGCATGAGGAGTAGGTCGAGTACAAGGCGAGGCTGACAGAGACGGAGGGAGAGGGAGTGTGTGTGTGTGCGTATCGGGGTGTGGGGGGGGGGGAGTGCGTGTGACGCGCTTGGGGGCGTGAAAGTGAGCACGAGGAGGATGTGGAGTATGAGGCGAGGACAGTGAAGGGCAAGGGCGACACACCTCAACACACACACACACACACACACACACCTTGACTGAATACGTTTCCCCAACCACCACCACCTGGCCGTCTGATTTTGTGCCCCGCTGCATGCTGCCACTCCGGCTGTGTCGGCTGCAACATAACTCAGGCAGTAGAGCTCAGCCGAAAAGAAAGGAAATCACCGTGATTTCTGCATTATTCATTTGTCTGTACCCCTCGGCAACCCCCCGCCCTCACCCACGCGGCCCGGAGGACGAGGGACTCGATGAGCAGTACACATCTACTCCACACCCCACTGTGTCAGTGTCAGTCGTGACCCGAGCCTGTTGTCGTCGTCGGTTGAGCGTATAGTAATGCTGATGTATGCCGACGATTTATTTTTGTTCTCGCATGACCCAGCTCAGTTGGCGCTTATGCTGAAAATCCTTGACAAAGTGTCCTCTAGCTTTGGCATGCAAATCAACGCCGCCAAGACAGAAGTGATGATTTTGCCAGCAGATTTTCACGCGGATCTGCCCACGTTTGCGCTGACTGGTGGTGAAGTGAAGACCGTCTCTGCATTTAAGTATCTAGGGAGTTGGATAACCCAGAGTGGTGGTGTGGAAAAGGAGATCGGTGTGCGTGTCGGTCGCGCGCTGGGCGTGTTTGCGTCTTTTGATAAGATTTGGGCCAGCAAGAAGATGCAAGTGCAGTCTAAGATGCGGGTTTACAACACTTTCGTGCTGCCCCACTTTCTGTACGGCTGCGAAACATGGGCCCCTACTAAAACACAACTGACTCGATTGGAGGTTGCCCACTCTAACTGCCTTCGTCGCATTCTGGGTGTGCGCCTGGTCGACCGGCACAGATTAACTTATATTCGGCAGGCGTGCGACACTGAGCCAATTAAGAGCCTTGTGGCAAAGCGATCAATGCAGTGGCTAGGCCATGTGATGCGCATGCCGGCTTCTCGTCTTCCTCGTACGACTTTTGACTGCACAATGGATGTGGCTCGGCAGCAAGGCCGGCCTCCAGCCTCCTCCCGACACTATTTTCTTAAGCTACTGATTCAGCAGCTAGGCGAAACTAGTGGCACTCGTTCTGATTGGAAGACTTTTTCGGACACGGCGTTTGAGCGTGCTCAGGATAGGGTCGGGTGGAGAGCCGTGGTGTACGGTCCGGCTGCCCCTCAGGCGCCGGCCTCTCCACCACGGCGGTCAAGTAGATTGGCAAGCGCCACTTGACCCCCTATCCCCTAGAAGCAGTTAGGACCTATTTTGGAGGCGTCGCACAATAGCTCTCCTTTTTGCTCTGGGACTACACGTTGGCAGGCAGCCGGCTGGTGGCTACCGCCCCTCACAAGTAATTGTTAGGGCCAGAACTGGACTTGGGTCTAGGCGGTGGTACTAGGACTAGAGGTAGTCTTTGCTGGAAAGCCGATGTAACTGTAACTGTAACCACACCCCACCCACCCACTCACACCCATCCACACGTCCCCCTACCCTTTTGTTGCCCCCCCCCCCCGTCCCCGAGCCATCATATACATTGGATTGGAACTCATCTTCCACCACCCCCACCCAGACGGCCCTGAGGACGAGGGACTCGAGGAGTCCCCCCCCCCATACACACACACACCACAAACATCACCATCTCCATTCCCCCCCCCCCCCCCCCTGTACACCCCCACCCTACCAAATTCACAGCGCCTGAGGCGGCGTTTCAGGCGTCCCATTCCATGGCGCAGATCAGGCGGCGCCTCAGGCGCTCCGACCGCCTGAGGCGCCGCCTGAGGCGCACCCACGATCGCCTCAGGCGTCGCCTCAGGCGTCATCCAAACCACCTCAGGCGTCACACCGACCGCCTCAGGCGCCCACCACCGCCTGAGGCGCACCCCGGACTGTCTCAGGCGTTATGACCGCATTCCCTGGCGCGGATCAAACGTTGAGATTTTGGTAGGGCCATACCCCCTTTCAACCCTCCACCCACCCACCCACCCAAACCAATTAGCCTACAACTTGCAACCCCAACCCAGGCGGCCCCAAGGACGAGGGACACGACGAGAAGTACGCAGATGCTCCACCTCCACCCACACCCACCCACACGCCCCCCTTTCCCTTGTGTTGCCCCCCCCCCCCGCCCCCCCAAATTACCATATCAATTTGATTGGAACTCATCACTTACCACCTGCACTCAGGCGGCCCGGAGGACGAGGAACTTGACGAGGAGTACGCGGACGCTAAGGCCGAGGATGACGCGGAAGACGCGGAAGAGGACTACACTGAAGAGGTGGGGACTTGTGGCTCGTTTTTTTAAACAGCTGCGTTTGTGAGTCCCGCTTTTGGTCAACCGCCTAGACCCTGTATAAAACCTTTGACGCAAAGGCCGCGGACGACGCTGATGACGCGGAAGAGGACCACACTGAAGAGGTGGGGACTTTGCTATGAATCGCTTGTATTATCAACAGTTGCGCTGGTGAGCCCCGCTTTTGGTCAACTGCCTAGGTCTCTCATTAAACCCTTGACGCAAAGGCCGAAGACGAAGCGGAAGAGGACTACACTGAAGAGGTGACTGGATCCTGCCCTGCCCGGTCCTGTCAAAACCTCATCTATGCTGTGGCGTCAACACAGATTGTCACACCCAGGACTGTGAGCCTGGCCGCCCTAGGTCCCTTATTATTGGACCCTCGACGAAAAAGCCGAGGACGGCGCAGACGACGCAGAAGAGGACTACACTGAAAAGGTAGGGACTTGCTATGAATCGCTCGTATTTTCAATCGTTGCTTTGATGAGGCCCGCCTTCGGTCAACGGCTTAACCCCCGTATTAAAGCCTTGACGCAAGGCCCAGTACGACGCTGATGACACGGACGAGGACTACACTGAAGAGGTGGGGACGCGTAGCTCGTTTATCCACACATCATTACTGGTGTCACGCAGACTGAACAATCCACAATTGTCAGTATTAACCGCTGCTTTTGTGAGCCTCGCCTTTAGTCATCTGCCTAGACCTTTTCGTAACACCTTGACGCGCAGGCAGAGGACGACTTAGGGCGAGATACGGCGGCTTTAGGGCGAGAAACGGCATTTTGGCCAACAGACAATGGGCTGTCCCGGGCGGAGCTTTGAGGCAACATAATCGCCGCTCGCAGTGAAAATGCCCTTTGCCAAGAGGTGTCTGGGAGCGTGCCGCGCGGCTCGGTAGGCGTTGTGTAGCTCCAGCTATCACCAGGCAAGGTTTGGTTTGGGCAAGCAGAAGCTGATTGCCAGTACGCTCAATCCAGCACTCGCTGATGTGGAAGAGGCGGAGGATCAGGCGGCCCGTCGTCCTCAACAAACCAGCATCTAGACGCGTGATCCAACGCTCCCCTAGTCTTAAGTAATCCACCCTCATCGCCCTAACCGCGCTGCAGGCGGGCGAGGAGGTTGAGCGGGAGATTGAGGCGGCACTCGAAGCAGACGACACAACGGAGGCTGCCTCACAAACCTCGACGTGGCCTATTTTTGCCCTTGTCACAATCCAACCGTATGCACGCTTCCTTCAGGCGGGCAGGAGGCTGTGCGAGAGATCGAGGCGGCACTTGAAGCAGAAGACAAGAAGGAGGCTGCCTCACAACCCGCAACTAGGCCTCTATTCCTCCATCGTCGTAGTCCGCCCTAGTCGCAATCCACCCTTATCAACCCTATCTGCAGGAGGGCAAAGAGGCTGCGGGGGAGATTTGAGGCGGCACTAAAAGCGCTGGAGGAGGAGGTCCGCCGTCCTCATGGGAACCCAAACTAGAGGCGCAACCTACGGCTCCCAGTCGTAATTAATACTCCCCTATCAACCCGCTGTATGCAGGTGAACGAGGAGGTTGTGAGGGAGATCGAGGCGGCACTCGAGGCTGGAGAGCAGGGGGGGGAAGAGGAGATAGGGGCTGTCTCAGCTAGACGCCTCAGAAAACCGAACTTTGTGCTGTGTTCTCCACTTCATATTGAGACTGCAGTCGGTATCCACTCTATCAACCCTCTCTGCAGGGGGGCGAGGAGGTTATGAGGGAGATTTGAGGCGGCACTAAAAGCGGTGGAGGAGGAGGAGGTCCGCCGTCCTCATGGAAACCCAAGCTAGAGGCGTAACCCACCGCTCGCAGTCGTAATTAATCCTCCCCTATCCACCCGCCGTACGCAGGAGGGCGAGGAGGTTGTGAGGGAGATTGAGGCGGCACTCGAGGCTGCAGAGCAGACGGAGGAGGAGGAGGAGAAGGGAGCTGTCGCCGAGGAAGCGGCTGCGGCGGCAAAAGTGGGCGCGGCTGGGGCGGTAGCGGAGGAGGAGGCAGTGGCGGAGGAGGAGGTGCGCATCTGTGCTGCACTTGGGTTGCTGTTTACCCCTGGACCCGTCACCCTACACCCTACGCCCTAAACTGTATACACTCTAAACCGTATACACCCTAAACCTTCTGCACCCTAAACCGTATACACGGTGCACCTGCACCCGACATGGTGTGTGGGAACGTGTGCACCGCCACACTCGCCTCCCCTCCGCTTCCATTTCTGGCAGTCAAGGGGGCGTGGCTGTAAAGGGGGCGTGGCAAAGCAAGAGGCGCGGGAGGGGGCGGCTGGGGCGGTCACAGAGGAGGAGGCAGAGGCGGAGGAAGAGGTGCGCATCAGTGCTGCACTTGGGTTGCTGTTAACCCCTGATCCTGTTACCCTACACCCTAAACTGTATATATACCCTTAACTGCATGTACACACCCTGAACCTTTTACACCGTGCACCTGCACCCTACATGGTGTGTGGGAACGTGTGCACCGCCACACCCGCCTCCCCTCGGCTTCCATTTGTGGCAGTCAAGGGGCCGTGGCAGTGAAGGGGGCGTGGCAGTGAAGGGGGCGTGGCAGAGCGGGAGGCGCTGGAGGGGGCGGCTGGGGCGGTCGCATCAGTGCTGCAGTGCTCTGTTCCTGGTTTTATTGGCCCGACATGTACGCGCCCGGAGGACTCCGGGGCGTGAGTTGGGGCCTAGACTAGATATATGTCTAGGGGGCTCCACCACGATGGCCTGCGAGGCCGGGGAAGCGCCAGCCTTCCAGGGGGTTCCTGGAATTAGTGTGCACCGCCACACACACACCCTCGACTTCCATTCGTAGCGAAGAAGAGGGCGTGGCTCCTTGACTGAGCGGCTTGTTCTACCGCCCGGTTGACCCCCACACGACACAGCACAGCACACGCTCCCTGCCCACCCACAATATCACACCATTCCTCCCTACTCTCCCTCCCTTGCTCCCACACACCACACCACACCACAGCACACAGCACACCCTCCCTACCCTCCCTCGCGCACACAAACACACATCCTCCACTCACCCCCTACCCTTCAACACACGAGCGACACCCTCCCTCCCTCCCACACCACACACCACACCTTCCCTCCCGCCCTCCCCCCAACACTCTTCCTTCCTCACCCATAATGCACTGAACGAGGCGGACTACAACGCAGACCAGAGGCCGCCCTCCCTTGCTCCCACAACACACAGCACAGCACACACACCCTACCCTCCCTCCTTTGCGCACACAAGCGCACTACCTTCCCTTACTACCCCCCCCCCCCTTACCCTCCCTCCCTCACAAGAACAACACACGAGCGCACACCCTCCCTCCCTCGCCTCCACACACCACACCTCACCCTCCCTTCCCTCCCTCCCTCCCTCCCTCTCTCTCACACAAGTTCACTCTCTCGCCCTCCCTCACCCAGGACGCACTTAAAGAGGCGGACTACGAGGCGGGGAAGAAGGCAGACGCAGCGGGGCAGCCGGGGGCGCAGGGGCAGGGGCAGGCAGGCACGGGGGGCAGTGGGAGTGGGAAGGACAGGGGGCAGGGGCAGGGGCAAGGCGGACGAAGGCCGCGCCCACCAGGACGCGCCCGGCCACCCGGCGGGCAGGGGCAGGGCCAGCACCCGCAGCCGCACCCGGGACAGGAGCAGCAGCGGCAGCAGCAGACGGGCAGCGGCGGTGGCGTGTCGCCGCTGCCAACATCGCCGGGCAGTGTCAGTGCCAGTGCCGGTGGCGCTGGCTCGCCCGTGTCGGCCGACGGCAGCGGCGGTGACGCGGGCAGCCAGGCGACGGATGACGAGGTCAAGGTCATGGATGCGGACCCGACTGCTGGGTCAGCGCGCTCGCTGGGGCAGGTGGGTGCGCACACTGCGATGATGATGATGATGATGATGATGATGGATATTACAGTCTGTGTGACACCAGTAATGATGTTTAAGACCTGTGTCGGCGCTAGCGCCTGACACCTTTCTCAGTCACTTTCTCTCAGGCCGAAACTGGCTGGCTACCTGCTGGGGGTTAGGGGAAACCTTCACATGCGTGCACGCACTGGGTCTATACAAGGCACTGGGCCCCAGGGCCACCCTATCTATAGTTAGCTAGCTGACTGTGGATTTTGGTGCCCTTTTTAATGGCGTAGGGTGCGGACCCGTGCGCTGGGTCAGCGCGCTTGTTGGGGGCAGGCGGGTGCGTATACTAGCTCTAGCGCTAGCTATCCTTGTGGTCTTCGAAGTAAGTTCCACTGCCTGTGGCTTTTGGTGCCCTGTTTGAATGGCGATGGAGACAGACCCGACTGCTGGATCAGCGCGCTCGTTGGCGCAGGTGCGAGCGCATTGTGGCCCTTCTATTATTATTATGATCGGCTGCCTGCCTGATTGTGAGCCTCTGTGACGCGCACCCACTCCCTCGGATCATCGTTGTCACCCTCATGGTGTCTGTGTTCATCGCCCTGTGCCTGCTGTGTGCCTTCAGATGGTGGTATCTGCGCAACGCAGGCAACACAACATGCGACCGCCCCCCCCCCCATCATTCAGATCGTCGGCGTCCCTGTAATCATCACCATCCTCTCTCTGCTGGGGGCCTTGCATGGTGCTGTGCGTGCTCGCAACAGAACATCCCCCCCCTCCTTCAGATCGTCGGCGTCACGCTGTTCGTCGCCATCATCCTCTCCTTGCTATGTGGCGTCGGATGGTGGTTTGCACGCAATGCGGGCGCGGCGCCGACGCTCGTGCCCGGCGGCCCCGGCGCGGCCGCGGGGTTCCGCGCGGTGGCGGCGCACGACGACGCAGCGAACGGCGGCAACGACAACGCGGTGCAGATGTCATCGGTCATGCCAGCGAGCGGCCGCCACCTAAAGGTGAGTGGATAGAGGAGCGAGGGGGCGGGGAGCGGGGGGAGGGGAGGGCACGGAGGGGGGTCGCAGGGGGGGGCTGTGCAATGCGGTGCAGATGTCGTCAGTCATGCCAGCGAGCGGCCGCCACCTGAAGGTGAGTGGATGGTGGAGCGAGGAGATGGAGGGGGGGGGGGGCTGTGCAAAGCTGTGCAGATGTCATCAGTCATGCCAGCTACAGGCCGCCACCTGAAGGCGCGTGTTTGTGTGTGGGGGGGGGGGGGGCTGGGGGGGGCATGACGACGTGGCGGTTGGTGGCAACGGAATAAGCACAGATGTTGTTGGTCATGCCAGCTGCGGGTAGAGCACGCACACATTACAGCACGCACACACACAGAACGTGCATTGCACGCACACAGCACGCACACCGCATGCACGCAGCATGTACAGAAGCAGCACAGAAGCAGCACAGAAGCAGCATATAAGCAGTACAGAAGCAGCACAGAAGCAGCATAGCAGCAGCACAGAAGCAGCATAGCAGCAGCACAGCAGCAACAGCACAGCAGCAGCAGCAGCACAGAAGCAGCACAGAAGCAGCATGGCAGCAGCACAGAAGCAACAGCACAAAAGCAGCAACACAGCAGCAGCACCGGCAAACGTGCCCACTGCTCTTTGAAGCAGCAGCACAGCCCGTCGCATCCCCACCCAACCACACTATTCCCCTGCCCCCTGCCCGGATCCTCCCTCCCAGGTGCTCGGCACCACCAGCACATGCCCACTCGAGTTCATCGAGGAGATGCTCACCTCAATAAAACAAATGAGCCACGATATCTGCGCCCTGCGTCTCCCATGCCCCCCCCCCCCTCACCCTGCCCCTCCCTCTATCTCTCTCCAGGGCCTTGGCACCACCGGCACGCGCCCGCTGGAGTCGATCGAGGAGCTGCTCGAGCACAGCCGCGCGCTCGAGTTCGAACCGGACGACGAATTCGAAGACATGGAGGGCGGGCGCGCGGCTCCATCTGGAGGAGAGAAAGCAGCAGTCACGCGCGCGGGCAACGGGCACGTGGCACCAGACAACGTGCACACGCGCGCGGGGAAATCCAAGTTGGGGAAGGACTGATTCATGGGTGGTGGTGGCGATGATGATCATGAAGAGGTCGCGGCTGGCGCAGCATCGGTGGTCGTGCGGGAGCAGAGGCAGTGTTACACCCACCCTTGCGCATGACCAGTATGGAGTTGGCATGAAGGGTGCGTCATGTCAGGACTAGCCAGTGGCCTGACATCTTGAGATCCAACCTTTTAAATCGCTCGGGTAAGAGGATAGAGCAGGAACTCACACCCGCTCTCCTCTGACTTCAAGCCCAGCGCCTAAGCTTTGATGTGACGGGCTGAGCCAGGCCAGTCATGAGCCAGGCCAGTCACATGGTGGTGGTGCGGGAGCAGGCGGGCAGGCAGGAGGTGAGAGCGGAGCAGGCACCATGCGTCCAATAGTAGATGAAGATTGTCACAGGCGAAGGGGGTGGTGGTGCTGGAGTAGTGTGCCATGAGTTCCTGACGGTGTAGACCAGTGCAGTGACAGGCGCACTCTCGTTAGCGGAAGACACGTTGCAGGAGAGCAGTGAAAAACAGAATACGGCCGTGTCATGCCGCCCTGGGTGAACCGATCTGATGTGGTGCGCCAACCTCCATCACGCCGGCATGACAAAACCAAACCAAGAAGGTAAGAGATGTCTCATGAGAGAGAGACAAGAGACGTCGAAAGGGCATGGGGAAATATGTGATATGGTTTCGACGCGCTCTCATTGGTTTCTCCGCCCCGGGCCCGGCCCAACCCGAGCGGTAAGGCTCGGTAACGCACCCCCATAAACTAGCCCTAATCCCTACCAGCTGACGCGCCATGGTGCGCGAGACCCAGGCTCAGCACCAGTCATAGTGGCGGAGCAACAGTCGTGCGACTTTGCGCGCAACCCTACTTGTGCAGTGCAACCCCTAGCATCAAAGCCCTAGCGATTCGCCTCTTCCAGCGATAGATGGCCAGGCCAGAGAAGGTCCACACGCTGGTAGACGAGGATGGAGAAAACGGCGGCGGCAAAAGGCACAAAAACGGAGAAAACGGCGGCGCCAACAACTCTGCGGCGGAGAGCTACGAGGCGCGCAGGTTGGTGGGGCATGTAGGGGTGGATGTGCTCGGATTGCGTTCTCGATGGCACACACATGGCCCAGAGAGACTTGCATGGGATGCATGAGTGCGTGCATGCACGCCATGCACTCGCCCAATTCGGCAACCAGCCAATGCCTCCACATGCTGCTGCGTCACTGAGGTGTCGCTGTGGTAGTTCTTCAACAGGCAGGCCATACCCATTGCTAGTATAGTGCATGACTCTTGCAGGAGGGTGTGAGGTCCGGTACCTGTGGGTGGGGCTATCGTGGGGCTGCCTCTACTTCTCTCCATTCACGGCCTCGTACCTGGACCTTCCCTTGACCTTTGAACATGAACGGCTGCCCGCCAGAAGTTGATGTACAGAACCAACCAGCCATTCCTCCACCATTCCTGTGCGTGCGTGTCATCGTTGCAGGGCGCGGCGCGATGCCCTCAAGGCACAGCGGGACGCGCTGCCTGTGGCGTCTGCGCGCGAGGGGCTAATGCGGCTGCTGGTTTCCTCACGCGCGCTTGTGCTGGTGGGAGAGACGGGCAGTGGGAAGACGACGCAGGTGTGTGTGTGCGTGTGTCTGGTGGGGGTGACGGTCATTGGGAAGACGACGCAGGTGTGTGTGTGTATGTGTGTGTGTTTCTGGTGGGGGAGACGGCAGTGGAAAGACAATGCAGGTGTGTGTGTGTGTGTGTGTGTGTCTGGTGGGGGTGACGGTCAGTGGGAAGACGACGCAGGTGTGTGTGCGTGTGTGTGTGTGTGTGTGTGTGTGTGTGTGTGTGTGGCTTTTGACCGAGTCAACCACACCGCCCTCTGGCACACCCTCCTCCGTCGAGGCGTACACCCCGACCTCCTCTCCCGCCTCGAGAGCCTCTACTCTGGTGCCACTGCCAGAGTCCGTGTAGGCGGCGCCTACTCTGCCTCCTTTCCCCTCGAAGCTGGAGTCAAGCAAGGCTCTGCCCCCTCTCCCCCCTCCTCTTCAACAACTTCATCGACACCGTCATCCGATCCCTGATAGCCCAGCTCCCCAACGCAGGCATCCAAATCGGCTACGTGGTGAACGGCACTCTCCACACACCCCTCCCACGCCACGGTTTCGACTCTACCCTACTCCCCCTCCTCCTCTACGCGGACGACATAGCTCTGATGGCACTCGACATCGATGCCCTCAAAGACATGCTCGCCCGCCTCGACCAGATCTGCTCCGACCTCGCACTCGAGATCAACTACGCCAAGACCGTGCACCAAACCCTGGGTCACCCGTCTGCCCACACCGACACCCCAGCACCGATCTCCATCCCTTCCACTTCCTCCTCTAACCCCCACCTCGTCCACCCCACAGACAAGTTCAAATACCTCGGCAGTATTTATTCCACACCCGCAGCCCCCTCCCCCTCCGATGCACACCCTGTCTCCCACTCAGACGCCGGGATACTCGATGCCGAGATCTCACGCCGCATTGGCTCTGCCTGGTTTGCCTACAAACGCCTTACCCTACGGTTCTGGGATGCCCCCCCTGAAGTCATCTCTGACTCTACTAAGATCCGTCTGTACAATGCCTGTGTTGTTTCCGCACTCCTTTATGGATGCCAAGCATGGACACTGAACAAAGCCCACATCCACCGCCTCGAGTTTACTCCAACCGATTCCTACGCCGCCTTAAGCGGATCCCCCACAACCTTTCCCCTTCCTCCCCTCACACCTCCACCATCGAGATGCACGCCAAGGACCCACCCACAGCGCCCATCATCGACACCATCAACAAACACCGAGCTGCGTTCATCGGTCCCCTCATCCGCCACCTCCCCCCCTCTCCATCTCCTCAGCCCCTCCACCCTCCCCACCCCAGCCCCGCCATCTTCCCCTCCCCTCCCCCTCCCCAGCCCCTTCACCCTCCACACCCCATCTTCCCAGCCACCGCCGCACTTTTCATGTGCCGTCGACCGGACGCGGATGGCCTCCACGCGGGAGGGGCCATCACGTCGTACCGGCAAAATGCAGGTGACATTTTCACATCCCAACGGTTTCGAGACGCCGTCAAGAATCGCTTTGACCAGTTCAAACGAGAACCAGCCAAGTACGCCGCGTACCCAGAGCTCACGCGCATCCTCGACAACCGAGTCCCATCCGGATGGCTCACCCTAGCGAGATTTCCACAGCTGTGGGAGTCCATATGCGGCGATCTGATTAAGGCGGGATAGAGGTTGCGACCACCACACAGCCTCAGAGAGAGTGAGAGTCATCACAGTCAGTTTAGTCAGCGTACAACACAGCGTACTTAGATGCAGTGCCTCAGAGGCAGCCCCCCCGCAGCAGAGTGGCATTATATCCCCTCATAGCGACGAGTGGTCTCCCGCTATTGACAGACGCCCTTTCGCCGACCTCTGGAACGATATCGCCGTTATCTTTGTAACGATCTGGAATGGAATGGAATGGAATGTGTGTGTGTGTTTCTGGTGGGGGAGACGGGCAGTGGAAAGACAACGCAGGGATGTGTGTGTGTGTGTGGTGTGTGTGTGTGTGTATGTCAGGGGTGTACCCGCCGATCGGATTCCAATGAACAGGGCGCCCAAAGGGCGCAAACCCTATCGTCTCTTGGGGGCGTGATCGGGAAATCCGACAAGTGTGAGGGCCCGGATGGCGTCTCATTGACGTCGCCGATGACCACGCCAAGCCGATCGGGGTGTTCCGCTTGGCTCCCCACTCTCTGACTCCGACGGAAAATCACACAATCCCTCATTTCTCAAGCATTTCTGCTGTTTGCAGTCGCAAATTGATTCTGGCTTCCGGGGGCTCCGCCCCCGGATGCTCGTGGAGGTTAGGTGTGGGTCGGAACTTTGGAATGGCGCTTCCCTCTGATGGCCAGGACCCTGCGCGCATGCTGTGGTGTTCTGCAGGCATTAATGCATAATGGTACTTTCAATCAGTGTCCATTGTGTTGCATGCGCCGTCCCGCCATGCGCTGCATGCCTGCATATCCGCGCCGTGCACATGCTGTTGCTAGCTGTTTTTCTGGATGTGTGTTTGCTGCTGCCCCCAAGCAAGCTTGTGTGAGAGTCCGTATCACAGCAACAGAGTACTGCGGACAGCGGGGGTTTGGGGGCGCAGCCCCCGGGAAAAATGGGCAAGCCGATGAGTCCATGAGGCACTCTCCTGGCAAGCTGATGAGTCAGGGGGGCCCTCTCCTGGAAACCCGATGAGCGGCATGCCCCCGGGTACACCCCTGGTGTGTGTGTGTGTGTGTGTGTGCTGGTGTGGGACATGGGCTGTGGGAAGACACCACATGTGTGTGTGTGTGTGTGTGTGTGTGTGCTGGTGGGGGAGAGGGGGTGGGGGACGATGCGCAGGTGTACACAGACATGTACACACACACACACAAACACACGCACGCACACACACACACACACGCACGCACACACACACACACACACGCGCACCTGCACGCACGCACACAGGTCCCCCAATTCCTCCTAGACGGCGGCTACGCCTCGTCTGGAGCGATAGCCGTCACACAGCCGCGTCGAGTTGCAGCGATGAGTGTGGCGCGGCGAGTGGCGGAGGAGGTTGGGACACCGCTCGGCCAAAAGGTGTGCGTGTATGTGTGCGTGCGTGCGTGTGTGTGTGTGTGTGTGTGTGTGTGTGTGTGTGTGTGTGTTTGTGTGTGTGTGCAGCAGCAGACCCGACAGCGCGCGCGTGCGTGCGTGCGTGTGTGTGTGTGTGTGTGTGTATGTGTGTGTGGGGGTGTGGGGGTATGAATGTGTATGTCGCGGGGGGGGGGGGCACGGCGTTGTGTGTTTGTGGAGGTGTGGAGGTGTGGCAGAGGTTGGGCAGCCGCTCGGGAAAAGGTGTAGAGGTGTGGAGTGTTGACGTGGCGCATGGCGGAGGAGGTTGGGATGCCGCTCGGGAAAGTGTGCGGAGGTGTCGAGGTGTGGAGGGGGGGCAGGGGGGGGGGCAGTTTGGTGTGTGTGGCACACGTGGTGGTGGAAAGGGGAGGAGGGGGGGGCGGGCGGTCAGCCGTGTGATGCATTTTCTGTTGCGTGCGCTAGTGACTCCCACCCACCCCACAATCCAAATATGCAGGTCGGCTACTGCATCCGACGGCATGAGCAGCCCTGGCACCAAGACAGCAAGTGCATGACTTGCGCCATGCTGTCGCACTCCCACCCACCCCTGCTCCCACCCACCCTCGCATGTGTGCAGGTCAGCTACTGCATCCGCTTTCACGATATGAGCGGCCCTGGCACCAAGATCAAGTACACGACTGTGCTGTGATGTGCTGCTTCCCCCCCCCCCCCCCTTTACCCCCCACCCCACCCTCACATGTGTGCGCCCCATTCATGCGTATAGGTCGGTTACTGCATCCGCTTTGATGACATGAGCAGCCCTAACACCAAGATCAAGTACATGACTGACGGTATGCTGCTAAGAGAGGCACTCATCGACCCACTGCTGACAAAGTACACGGTGGGTAATCTATCAGAGCAGTCACACACGTGTCACATTTGTCACACTTGTCACAGTGTCACACCGTCACATTGTCACACTGTCCCATCACAGAAAACACACTGCTAAGAGAGGCACGCATCGACCCACTGCTAACAAAGTACACGGTGGGTAGTTTATCAGAGCAGTCACACACTTGTCACATTTGTCACACTTGTCACAGTGTCAAACCGTCACATTGTCACACTGTTTCATCACAGAAAACACACTGCTAAGAGAGGCACGCATCGACCCAGTAACAGTAACACGGGGTTTCCAGCTAAGCAGGCTACTCTTCTACCAGAGACACCCGCCGATACTCCAGCACACTTAAGTACTAGAGTACCGCCGGCTCCCGGCCGATAGACTACCGCTCCCGCCGGCTAGACTACCCCAAACAGCGGTCTCTGAGAGACATGTCTGGCAAGGAGCATATAGGAGAGGACCTTCCTCAGGGTCACAGTAGTGGCCTTGTGGCCAGTCAAGCCGGCAGAGCCGACTGGCGCTGACTGGAACGGTCCCCGCCTGGCAGTGCATGGCTGTCCAGCTCTCGTTTGCATGGGGCTCAGCCGGCGCCCCATGCCTCATGCATGGCCAGGTCCCACCCTCCAGGGGTGCATGGAAGACAGAGTTGTCATGGAGGCTGCCTGAAGACCTTCCAACGCCAGTCACCGGCAGACGAGCGACCCCGAGGATGAGCGCGGTGGCGAACGCTGCGATTGGTGAAGCGGATTTCTCTGTGTTGCCTCGGCGGTCGCCACCGCTGAAGCTGTGATGGTAGCCTGCCTCCACGGGCAGCCATCTTGACCAATGTCCAGCATGCATTGACGGGCGCCAGCTCCTCCGCTCGTCGATCAACTCGTCGAGATCGGTGCCGCATGGCGTCCTGCATGGGGGGAGGATAAGGGCCGTCTCCCAGCACGGGCCGCGGCAGCGCCGCGGCTACTCGCCAAGCCCTGGTAGCGCCGGGCAAGCCGCTCCTGAAGTGTTCCACCGAGGGGCCGTCTAGCAGGAGCCGGGCCAGTCGTATTTTACCCCGCTCGTCAGCGGCACGGAGATCCTCGTCACCAGCAGCGCCACATTGCTGGATCCAGGGCTCGGCGACGAGAACGCGCCTCCGTTAATCGAGCCCCACGCATCGACCCACTGCTAACAAAGTACACGGTGGGTAGTTTATCAGAGCAGTCACACACTTGTCACATTTGTTACACTTGTCACAGTGTCACACCGTCACATTGTCACACTGTCTCATCACAGAAAACACACTGCTAAGAGAGGCACGCATCGACCCACTGCTAACAAAGTACACGGTGGGTAGTTTATCTGAGCGGTCACACACTTGTCACACCGTCACACCATCACACTGTCACACTGTCACACCGTCACACTCACACTGTCACACTGTCACAACGTCACACCGTCACACTGTCACACTGTCACACCGTCACACTGTCACACTGTCACACTGTCACAGCACACAAAGCCCACTTCTGCGAGAGGCACTCATCGACCCACTGCTAACAAAGTATACGGTGGGTCTCCATCAGAGCGGTCACACACTCGTCACATCGTCACACTATCACACGGTCACACGGTCACAACACACACACCCCACTTCTGCGAGAGGCAATCATCGACCCACTCATGGGTTGGTGAGTAAAACTGCTCACAAAGTACACGGTGGGTACTCTATCAGAGCAGTCACACACTTCACCCTGTCACACCGTCAAACTGTCACACTTGTCATATTGTCACACTTGTCACACACTCGTCACACTGTCAAACTCGCAAACAAACCACACTGTCACAGCACACAAAACCCACTGAGGAGGGCACTGAAAGATAGGTGCGCGTCTAACAAAGGACACGGCGGGTCACTCACTCATTGTATCAGTCACACTTTTTGGCACCTGTCACACTGTCGTGACACACAAAAAGCAGGCATGGCATGCTCATCGACCCACTGCAAAACCACTCGGCGTGTTGCTCACTCATCTGCGCAGTCACACACTGTGACACGGTCACACAGTCACAGCACACAAACGCCCTTGCCATCACCCCCATCCTCCTGCGGAAGGCGTTCATAGGTGGACATGCTGCTTACTACACATGCACGGTGGTTTGTGTACCAGCTTGTGCTCTTATCAAGGAGCTGAGCTGGCTGACTGCACTGTTGTGCTGATTTGTTGGATTGACTGCTTGGATCGTATCGCTCGCCCGCAGGATCATGCACTACACATGCACGGTGGTTACAACCACCAGAGCACTCGCACTTGTAGATACAACACAGATCGCGAAAATGCATATACAGAGTCCACCGACTCCCGCACACGACTGCATGCTGTGTTGTGCCCTACCTGATACACACACACGCACACACACAGAGACACACACGAAACACACCCACCCACACACGCACGCATACTCACACACACACACATGTGCTCACAGACACGCACACACACACACACACACACATGCTCACACACACTCACACACACACACACACACACACCTCCCTTCACTGCATCACCTGCCTGACACTTGCACAGGTCGTGATTGTGGGCGAGTCGCACGAGCGCACCGTGCAGGCGGACGTGCTGCTGCGGCTGCTCTAGGGCGTGATACTGACACACACACACACACACACACATAACACACACACGCACACACACACACACACGCAGGTCGTCATTGTGGACGAGGCGCACGAGCGCACCGTGCAGACGGACGTTCTACTAGGGCTGCTCAAGGGCGTGTTGTCATCTCGGGGACCCGAGTTCCGACTCATCGTGAGTGCAGGTTTGCAAATTGTGTCATTTTGTCTCTCTTTCTGTTTCTCACTCTCTCTGTCAAGCACTCTGGCTCCCTCCTTCTCTCTCTCTCTCTCTCTTTGAATCTTCTGCAAATAATCTCATACAATGAATGCATGCACCACATGCGCGTATTAGGTCATGAACGCAACGCTTGACGCCGTCGGCAAGTTTGTGTCGTGCCTTCCGCTCTCTCTCTCTCTCTGACACTCTGTTTTTTTTCTTTGTGTGTACAACCACACATGCATCACACTCACTCACACATGATCATCACAGGTCATGAGTGCGACGCTCGACGCCGGCAAGTTTGTGTCGTACCTTCCGGGCGCCAAGGCCGCATACGTGCAGGTGTGGTTATGGACGGGAGTGGGAGGCTGTGCAGGGGACGGGGGGCGGGGGGGAGGGTGAGGGAGGGCAGGGTGAGGGAGGCAGTGGGAGGTGGTCGTATCTTTTGGGTGCAGAGGCGGCGTACGTGCAGGAGTGGTAATGGAGGGAGATGGGGCGGGTACACATGTTCCCCATCTCCCTCCGGTACTCATCTACACTGCGCCGCTTTTTCCCCTTTGCTTTGTCATGTTAATACGGCGTCCCACAAAAAATAAGCACATGCTGCCTCCCTATACCCTGCTCCGCTCAGGGCTGCACCTTCCCCGATCGCTCTCACGTATACTGCGGCGCCTCATCCTCTTTTGTTGTGTCCCTTTCTACTGGTTACACCAACAATCTACTGGTGACACCAACAACCAACCAGTAACTGCCTACCCACGCCTTGCGCGCAGGGCCGCACCTTCACCATCGCTCTCGTGTACCCTGCGCCCCCTTTTTCCCCTTTGTTTTGGTAGGTTGGTACTGTTTGCTACAGTAGGTGATCACGCACTACCTCCCCACACTGGGCCGCCTCGTCCTCTTTTGCTTGGGTATTTTCGTTATGTTTTTTTCCAACAAATGGCCGTATACTGCCTCCCCACACCCTACTACGCGCAGGGCCGCACCTTCCCCATCTCCCTCATGTACACTGCGGCGCCCGAGGACAGCTACATGGACGGCGCGCTCAACACGGTGCTGCAGGTGTGGGCAGGTTGTGTGGAAGTGTGGAATGTGAGGCACATGTGTGGAGGGGCGGGAGCATGCAGCATGTGAGGGCCTCATGTGCACTGCGGCGCCCCCGGACAGCTGCATGGGCGGCGCGATCAACACGGTGGTGCCGGCGCGTGCACCTTTTTAATATTGTGTTTCTTCGAAGGGAGGGGCACACGGTAGGACCCTCGGTGTCTGTGACGGGTGTGGGGGTGGGGGCTCAGGCTGTGCGGTGTGAACAACACGCCTTGGGACAGCTGCATGGATGGAGCGTGCAGCATGGTGCTGCAGGTGCGCGTACAGGGCACGGTTGCACGGTACGTGGTACAGAACCGCCCCCCCCCCCCCAGTACGCGCGTGCAGTGCAATTGGCAGCTGGGCGCATCTGCACCCGCACCGCTCTGCGCCGTCACATCATGGCACCCCCCCTCACCCATCACCACCCCTCGCCCTTTAGGTGCACAACGAGGAGCCTGCTGGCGACGTGCTCGTGTTCCTCACTGGGCAGGACGAGATCGAGTCGATGGAGCGTCTGCTGACAGATAGGGCGTCAGGGGCGGCGGTGAGGTGGGTGCCACACATGCGTGTGTAAGGGGTGTGTGGGGGGGGGGGGGGCATGTAGTGCGCGCGTGTGTGTGTTTGTGTGGAGGGGGGTCGGGTGTGTTTGTGTGTGGGTCAATGTTGATGGAGCGTCTGCTGACAGCTAGGGCGTCAGTGGCGGCTGTGAGGTGGGTGTGTGGGTGGCACACAGTCTGAGTGTGTGTGGGGAGGGATTGTGGCGTGGGTGGCACGTGTGCAAGCACGCATGCAGCCGTGCACACACCCAATGCACCACACAGCCAGCGCACGTGTGTTTGAACACACGCACGCGTGTTGGGATGCACGCACAGACACACACACACACACACACACACAAACACACATACACGCAGCCGCCCCCCCCCTCCCCTCCACACACACCACCCAAACACGTGCCCTTGCACACGCACGCACGCACGCACTCACACACGCACACAAACACGCACGCACGTGTACACGCACACACACACGCATGCACACACACACACACAAACATGGACACACAATCATACAGCCGGAGCACCGGGCAGCGCCTTGTTGTCGCGTGCGTCTACACACACACACACTCACACACACACACACACACACACATTCGCACGCACACACACACACACACACACACACATGCAAACACACCCACACCCACATACACATGCACGCACACAATCACGCGGCCGGAGCACCGGGCAGCGCCTTGGTGTTGCGTGCACGCACACACACACACACACCCTCACGCACGCACACACTCCGCATACAGACACAACCACACATACACACACACTCGCACACACACACGCACACACACACACACATACACGCACACACACCCAGTCACACACTCACACACGCAGCCCAAGCACCGGGCAGCGCCTCGTTGTCGCATGCATCTACGCGAGCATGCCGCCGGAGCAGCAGATGCGCGTGTTTGAGGCGCCTTCAGAGGGGTGCCGAAAGGTTGTCTTGGCCACCAACATCGCCGAGACCTCCATCACCATCGCTGGCGTGCGCTACGTTGTGGACACGGGAATGGTCAAGGCGCGCGGATACAACGCGAAGCTGGGGCTAGACTCGCTGCAGGTGGTCCCTGTGTCGCAAGCGCAGGCGAGGCAGCGGAGTGGGCGAGCAGGTGTGTGTGTGTGTGTGTGTGTGTGTGTGTGTGTTTGTGTGCGTGTGTGTGTGTGTGTGTGTGTGTGTTGATGTTTTAGGTATTCGGACGCGTGTGTGCAGGAGTGTGTCAGACCCATGTGTGTGCGCCAGAAGCATGTTAGGCAGCGGAGCGAGTGAGCGGATGAGTGCGCTGGCGCCACTCCTGTTGCTCCTGCTGCACCTTCGGCCTGCTTCGCGACTGATGATGATGGATATTCCAGTCTGTGTGACACCAGCAATGATGTACTAGACCTGTGTCGGCGCTATCGCCCGACACCTTGAACTCAGTTTCAGTGTGAAACTGGCGGGCTATCTGGTAGGGGTGAGGGTTAACCCCCAATTGCGCGCACGCAGTGGACCTAGACAGGGCACTGGGCCCCCATATCCACCCCAGCCACTAGGCGTTTGGCGAGCAATCTGTGCCACACCTTGCACTCAGCCCAGGGTTTCCAGTAGCCACCCGGCAACCCGAACAACTGCTTGTGTGAGGTGAGATTGGCCAATTCAGGCTGGCGCTGCGGGATGAGATTACACGAATTCCGACCCGAAACGTGTGGAAAACGACATTTCCACACTCTCTGCCCAAAATTCGCCGTCGACGGGGTGAGCTTGGAAGTGAGTGTGAGGCCCGGGTGAGCCGTCATTCTTCTTATCAGCAGAACCACTGACTTAGCCATACCGCCTGAAGTGCGTGTACCGTCAATAGGTCGCGACTCTTCACCGAGCGTGTGTTTGACGCGCTCGATGCGACAGCACTACCCTGTTGCGCGCTCACAGCTGCCTGTACCGCATGTACCGCATGTACCGCCCGCAGGCCGCGAGGCGCCCGGAAAGGCGTACCGCCTGTTCACCGAGCGTGCGTTTGACGCGCTTGACGCGACGACGCTGCCCGAGATCCAGCGCACCAACCTTGCGAGCGTGGTGCTGCAGCTCAAGGCGCTCGGCATCGAGGTGGGTGGGGTGGTCGGTTGTGTAGTCTGTCGGACGCCTTTGATGGTGTATTATACTAGTGGAAGCGGCGTGTTCGGTGTGTTGGGGAGGGAGGGGGGAGGCAGAGTGTATGAGAGAGGGAGAGAGAGAACAGACAGACAGAAAGAGAGACAGACAGGCCAATAAATCAGGACTTCTTGGCCTGAGGCCAATAAATCAGGACTTCTTGGCCTGAGGCCAATAAGTCGGGACTTTTCAACCTGAGGCCAATAAATCAAGACTTCTTCCAAGGCCTGAGGCCAATAAATCAGGACTTCTTGGCCTGAGGCCAACAATTCAGGACTTCTACGCCCTCAGGTCAACAATTCAGTACTTATTATTGGCCTGAGGCCACCAAATTTGAACTTATCGGCCTGAGGCCAACTAATCAGGACTTCTTGGGGCCATCCCCACCCAACCTGGGCCCACCCCAGGGGGAAAAGTGGCCAAAACGGGCGACACCAAACTTTGGGAATTTCTTGTGGCTTCCCTGGTCAACCAAATCCACTTTTGACGCGTGCTTTTTAGTTGCCGCCAGTCTCATTTAGACGCATGCGTCATGGGTGACCGTGGCTTGGAGAGACGGTGAAATGCGGAACGAAACCGTTTGGCGTCAAACGCAACCGTGACGTGTAACGTTTGACGCCAAACGATTTCGTTCCGCATTTCACCGTCTCTCCAAGCCACGGTCACCCACGACGCATGCGTCTAAATGAGATTGGCGGCAATTGAAAATCACGCGTCAAAAGTGGATTTGGTCAAGAGGCGCCGCAAAACATGCCGCAAAACATGCCGAAAGTTTGGTGTCGCCCAGCACAGCGACCCCGGCAACGCGGCACGGAACGAGACCCAGCGCCTCGTCAAGTTCATGCCACGGGTGTTAAAGATCGGTAGGAGGCGTCGCCGGGGGCTGGCTCCCCCCAGCGGCGCGGCACAGGGTTGGGTGCGACTGTTGCATGGCGCTCCGCGAGGCCCGTGACGGCCCCAAGACGTATTCCAGCACACGATCTCGACACGCATGTCTATATTACGTGTCGAGAAGTCATTTTGCACGCGCGATGGAGCCATTTTGTCGACTTTGGATTTTTTGGTGTGGCCACATTTTGGTCACAGATTGGGTGGGGATGGCCTTGGCCTGAGGCCAATAAATCAGGACTATTTGGCCTGAGGCCAATAAATCAGGACTTTTTGGCCTGAGGCCATTAAATCGGGACTTTTCGGCCTGAGGCCACCAAATCAGGACTTTTCGGCCTGAGGCCAACAAATCAGGACTATTTGGCCTGAGGCCAATAAATCAGGACTATTTGGCCTGAGGCCAATAAATCGGGACTTATCGGCCTGAGGCCAACAATTCAGGACTTCTACGGCCTGAGGCCAACAATTCTGTACTTATTATCGGCATGAGGCCACCAAATCAGGACTCATCGGCCTGAGGCCAACAAATCAGGACTTCGTGGCCTGAGGCCAATAAATCAGGACTTATCGGCCTGCGGCCAATAAATCGGGACTTTTCGGCCTGCGGTCAATCAAATCGGGACTTATTGGCCTGCGGCCAATCAAATCGGGACTTATTGGCCTGAGGCAAACAATTCAGAACTTCTCGGCCTGAGGCCAACAATTCAGGACTTATCGGCCCGAGGCCAATAAATTAGGACTTCTTGGCCTGAGGCCAATAAATCGGGACTTATCGTCCTGGGGCGAATAGATCAGGACTTATCGGCTTGACGCCAATTAATCAGGACTTATCAACCTTAGGCCAATGAATCGGGACTTAATGGCCTGAGGACAATAATAATAATAGTTGATTACTAAACGCGCGATCAGCCTTCGCGGGAGGGGGGGGGGGGGGGGGGTAAAAAAACAAGATTACTTCATCATCCGCGGGGGTCTATGCATCGGTTTCGGTTGACGGGGGCATGGCGACTATTTGTTAGCTGTCCGTGGACCTACGAAAATGTCATTTTCGTACGCAAATCGTGAGATCCGCGGATGGAGTCCCCATTCGGGATACGTTTTACTCTTCAGGGGGGTGAAGGAGAAATGATTGCGACTTCGCGCACAACTTTGCGGGGGCATCCAAAACAATACATATTCGCGACGCTAACTGCGCGCACGGTAAGTCCTGATTCAATGGCCTGAGGCCAATAAATCATGACTTTTTGGCCGCAGGCCAATAAATCGGGACTTGTCGGCCCGAGTCAAAAAATTAGAGAGATATAAATGAGGTTTGGGTGGGGGTTGTAGGTGGTCGATTTTCCATCACATTGGACGCCGCTGCCGCATCACATCATCCAGTGGTCCCTGGGAAGGATTTTAGTAATTAGTTTTTTGCCGGCTCCAGCAACTTTGACCGCTCATACCAGGCACAATACACAGCGGGTATTCATGCACTGCATGCCATTGCGTTTCTCTCAGCAAGAGCTTTCCAACGCATCGCTCCAAGTCCTCACCCACTAAGTGTGGGGTGGTTTTCTGGGAAATGGGAAATCCGGCTCGGAGCGGTATACGGCTCTCAGGGGAATCACTGATCACATCGCGCCCATGTGCCCATATGATGCCCACGTTCCCATATGCCCATCTGCCATGTATGATGCACGCACTATTACCGCATGGCGTCCATCAGACACATTTTATCCCCGTCTCCAGGACGTGCTCAACTTTGCCTTCCTTGACGCGCCATTACTGCATGCGTGCGCATGGCGTCCACCAGACAGTGAAACTAATCAAGCGTGCCTCCCCGTTTGCAGGACGTGCTCAACTTATACTTCCTCGACACACTATTACCGCATAGCGTCCATCCGACATTAAAACCCACCAGCCTGCATGTGTCCCTGTTTGCAGGGCGTGCTTAACTTATACTCCCTCGACACACTATTACCGCATGGCGTCCATCAGACACTGAAAGCCACCAGCCTGCCCGTGTCCCTATTTGCACGACAAGCTTAACTTATACTTCCTTGATGCACTATTACCGCATGGCGTCCACCACACACTGAAACCCACCAGCCTGCCCGTGTCCCCATTTGCACGACGTGCTAAACTTTGACTTCCTCAAAGCATGTTTACCGCATGGCGTCGACCACACACTAAAACCCACCAGCCTGCTCGTATCCCCGTTTGCAGGACGTGCCCAACTTCGCCATTCTCGTTGCGTCATTACCACATGCGTGCGCATCGCGTCCACCAGACACTAAAACCCACCAGCCTGCCTGAGTCCCCGTTTGCAGGACGTGCTCAACTTTGACTTCCTCGACGCGCCGCCCCGTGCCGCCATCCTGCGGTCGCTGGAGCTGCTGTATGCGCTGGGGGCGCTTGACAGCAAGGTGGGGTTTTTGGTCTGTATGTTGGTGTCGGCTGGTCTACTGCCACACGCACTGTCCCACACAGACTGCAGATCCAGCATCATCAAAATATAGCTGGTCAACGCCTTTTCCAACATTACGTTAGTTTAGTTAGTATAGGGTTGTGCCCCTCACCGAGTCCTTCTGTGCCTCCCTCCAACACCAAGGGGGTGGGCCTGCGACACGTTCAATGTCGTGCTCGTTGCTTTGCCAAGGGGTGAGCTTATGCTCAGAGCCGCGTATGGATAGCAGGTTTCAAGGCCTGTGCAAGCTGGTTGAAATCCCAGTTAGAAATCCCATTATAACATTAGAGTTTGCGGCCCGGCTTTTCAACCTTCTCATCATTTCAGGTCACTTATTGATCAGATCCACGTCCCTTCTGACACAATGATCAGTAGCCTCTGCTGCTGCTACGGTGGAGGTCTAGAGGAAACGATCCTGCGGACTTGTGAACCCCGGCCGTGCCCCCACAGGGAGGAGTCAGATCTGGGGGCCGAGTGCCCTGTCTAGGTCCAGCCCCAACCCACTAGCCCCCCACCACCAGTAGCCAGCCACCCGTCTGTCGCGCTCGGGCGTTATACGCCGAGCAAGGTCGAATACACTAGCCGGTAGGCTCGTCACACACGACTGTAAAATCCATCATCATCAGGGATGTAGGGGGTCGGTGGAGGTGCTGTGCGCGCTGGTGGCGCTCGACAGCAAGGAGCGGTTTCTGGTCTGCATGCTGCAGCTGGTCTGCATGCTGCAGCTGGTATCTACAAACATATGAATGCAGGAGGTGGCTGCGGGTTGTGCCGCGCGCTTTCGCCAGAGCACTCTGACCAACCCCTATGTCGACCACAACCACCATCCCAACACCCCCCACCCCCCCCACCCCCCCACACACAGGGCACTCTGACCAACCCCACGGCCCGCCTTAACCCTGAACCCCAAACCCTGAACCCCAACCCTAAAACCCCAAGCCCCACACCCTCACGTCGACCCTAAACCTGCCGCATGCGTGTGCGGGCCACCCTGACCCCTCCGACCAACCCCTCCACCCCCCCACACACCCTGCCACCCCACACACACAAATATACCATTCAAGGCGTCTGCCAGACTGTAAGATCGACCCCCCCCCCCCCCCCCCCCCCCACACACACCTCCACATACACGCAAAGGGAACTCAGACCAACCCCACTCGCATCAGCATACACACACACACACACACACACACGAACACGCACAGGGTACTCTCTGACCAACCCCACCGACGTGAGCATACACACACACACATGCACACGCACAGGGCACTCTGACCAACCCCACTGGTGTCAGCATGGCGCGGCTGCCGGTGGACCCTCAGTTTGGAAAGGTGTGTAGTGTGGCTCAAGGGCGGGCGGGCGGGGGTCGCGCGGTTGTGCGGGGGTCGGTGGCGGGGCGGGCGGGTGGCTCGTGAGCGGCGGGGCGGTGTGGGGTGGGTGGGTGGGGGGGTGGTGGGTGGGTGGGTCAGCATTGGGTTACGCGGGGGTGGGGGTTGCGTGGACAGGTGTTTTCTTCAACCGCCAACCAGCACTCAAATTTCCAAACCACGCACGCACGCACTCACGCACGCACATACACACTCACACATGCATGCACGCAAGCACGCACGCGCACTCACACGCACGCACGCGCGCACCCCCAACCCCACTTACCCCCCCCCCCCCCCACCACCACCACCCCGGTGGTGGGGCCACCCACTCCCCCCAACCCCCAACCCCAACCCCACTCAGTACATGTTCGTCTGGTGTCTGCTGGTATGGGCTGCTGCATCGCACGCAGCTGGTCGCACACACACTCACACACACACACACACACACACACACACACACACCACCTAATTACAGGTGCTTCTTGCGTCTGCTGGTATGGGCTGCTGCATCGAAGCAATGCAGCTGATCGCACACACACACACACACATATGCACACACACATACACACACACACGGCCTAACTACAGGTGCTTCTTGCGTCTGCTGGTATGGGCTGCTGCATCGAGTTAATGCAGCTGGTCGCACACACACACACACACACATGCACACACGCACACACACACACACACACACCGCCTAACTACAGGTGCTTCTTGCGTCTGCTGGTATGCGCTGCTGCATCGAGTCAATGCAGCTGGTGGCACACACACACACACACACACACGCATGCACACACACACACACACCACCTAACTACAGGTGCTTCTTGCGTCTGCTGGTATGGGCTGCTGCATCGAAGCAATGCAGCTGGTCGCAATGGTGAGTAAGGGCATGTGTGCGTGCACCCGCACGTGCACGATACACACACACACACGCACACGCACACATGCACTCTCTTTTCTTGGACAGGTAGGCGCAGACACTATCTTTGTTGCCTCGCGCGATGCTGCGCACATTTTGATCTCACACACACACACACACACACACATAGGGCGCGGCAGTATACAGTGTACGTGGGCCCATATACCGTATAATACCGTATAACGTAAACCGTACACAAGGGTATACGTGTATACCCTTGATTCCTTGATCCGATTGAGACGGTAACAGTGGATTCGGATGCCTGAAATGATGGGCATCACAAATCCACTCTAACTAGCTGACTTTGCTATGTTTGGTTGACAGAAAGCACAAAACTAGTTTTTCTCACTGCATGGCAGCCGGAGCGTCCCTGCGTTCCATGCAACCACCAAATTCTTCCCTCCACCCTATGCTGCATCTAAGCGTTGTTCTGGATAGCCCTTATCATTAGCTGTCCAGTGCAAGTCGAATCTTCAAAATCCATGCAGTTTCAAGGGAGTTGGAGCCTTTACGCCTTTTACTTGCAGTCCAAAAATTGCTGTATACGGTATACATGTGGTATATATACGGTATACGTATACCGTGCCGCGCCCTACACACACACACACACACACACACACACACACGTAAACACGTTCATTCCCCCCCACCACCACCACCCTGCACACACACGCACACACCCGCAACATGCGTGTTCTACAGGTCAGCGCAGACAATATCTTCTTTGCCCCCCGCAAAAAGCGCGATGCCGCTCACGCTCACACACACACACACACACACACACAACCACACACACACACACGTGCACACGCACACACACACACACACACGCTCACCCCCCCACACACACACATACACACACACTCTTCACAGGTCAGCGCAGACAACATCTTCTTCGCCCCGCGCGAGAAGCGCGACGCTGCCAACGCGGCACGCCTCAAGTTCACATCGCGCGACGGCGACCACCTCACGCTACTCAACGTGATGCGCGCATTCCTGGAGGTGTGTGGGGGGGGGAGGTGCATTTGTGTGTGTCTGTGTGTGTGAGTGTGTGTGTGTGTGTGTGTGTGTGTGTGTGTGTGTGTGTTTGTGTGTGTGGGGGGCTAATCGGTGCTCTTCTGGGGTAGCACACACCCGGCAGCGGCAGCAGCAGCAGCAGCGGCAGTAGCAGCAGCAGCAGCAGGTGCAATCATATACACGCAACTGGTGCGTCGGCACGCATGCCCCCCCCCTCCCCCCACGCACACACACAGACACACGCACACACGTGCAGCTGCCGCGCAAGCAGCGGCACGGCTGGGCATCGGACAACTTCGTCATCGTCCGTTCAGTCACCACACACACGCACACACACACACGCGCGCGCAGCTGCCGCGCAAGCAGCGGCACGGCTGGGCATCGGATAACTTCATCATCCTCCGTTCAGTCACCACACACACACACACACACACACCACACACGCACACACACGCAGCTGCCGCGCAAGCAGCGGCACAGCTGGGCATCAGACAACTTCATGAACTTGCGAACTCACCACACACACACACGCCCACACACACGCAGCTGTTGCGCAAGCAGCGGCACGGCTGGGAATCAGACAACTTCATCAACCTTTGCTCGGTCACCACACACACACACACACACACACACGCACACACACACACACACGCACACACGCGCAGCTGCCACGCAAGCAGCGACACGGCTGGGCATCGGACAACTTCATCAACCTGCGCTCCGTCATCAAGGCCGTCGATATCTACGAGCAGCTGCAGCGCCACGTTGGGCAGCTGGGGCTGGAGGCGCGCAGCTGCGGCGACAACTTCGATCCCGTGGGTGGGGTGTGGAGTGTGCATGGAGTGAAGTTTGTTCTCATGATTTGTTGTTGTTAACAGCTGCGAGGGTGTTTTTTCCATGCACAAAACCGCTGCAGTGCCACGTTGGGCAGCTGGGGCCAGAGGTGCGCAGCTGCGACGACAACACTTTGATCCCACGTGTGGGGTGTGGAGTGTGAAGTTGTGTTCTCATGAGTTGTTGTTGTTGACGGCTGCGGCAGCGTCCTTTTTATTAAACAAAACCGCTGCAGCACCGCGCTGGGCAGCTGGGGCTGGAGGCGCGCAGCTGCGGCGACAACTTCGATCCGGTGGGTAGGGCGTGCTGTTTTTCCCCTGGTTGTTTGTTGTCAAACGGCTGCGACAGCGTGTATTCTGTGACACACAAAACAGCTGTTCTGTTGAGGCGAAGTATCTGACATGTGGGAGCGCCACGTTGGGCAGCTGGGGCTGTGGCGATAACTTCGATCCGGTGGGTGGGGTATGGAGTGTGCAGGTGTTTCCCTGGTTTTGTTGTTGTTGGGCGGTTGCGGCAGCGTTTTTTAACACACAAATCCGCTGCAGCGCCACGTCGGGCAGCTGTGGGTGGAGGCGCGCAGCTGTGGCGACAACTTTGATCCGGTGGGCGGGTTGTGGAGTGTGCACTTGTTCCCCTGATTTTGTTGTTGTTTACAGCTGCAACGACGTCCTTGATTGATTCCGTACACAAAACAGCTGCAGCGCCACGTTGGGCAGCTGGGGCTGGAGGCGCGCAGGCTGCGGCGACAACTTTGATCCGGTGAGGAACGCACACAATCACAGACACTCATGTGCGCATGCGCACGCTGACGACCACGGGAGCACCGTTACGTCCACACGCACGCACCCCAGCTCCGCCCCACACGAACCGTCGCACATTTGCACACATAAACACACACACACACACACACACACACACACACAGGTACTCTGCGCCCTCGTGGCTGGGCTGCTCCGCCACACTGCACATACACACATACATACACACACACACACGCACACACACTCTCCCAGGTACGCCGCGCCCTAGTGGCTGGGCTGTTCCACCACACACACACACACGCATACACACGCACACCCACACATACACACACACTCTCCCATGTACGCCGCGCCCTCGTGGCTGGGCTGCTCCACCACACACACACACACGCACACTCTCCCAGGTACGTCGCGCCCTCGTGGCTGGGCTGTTCCACCACACACACACACACACACACACTCCCAGGTACGCCGAGCTCTCGTGGCTGGGCTGTTCCACCATGCTGCACGGCGGCAGCCAGACGGAACGTACAAAGTCATCGCGAGCGGGCAGCAGGTGTGTGTGTGTGTGTGTGCGTGCATGTGTGTGTGGGGGGGAAGCGCTTGTTGGAGCACAGGCAGATGGTTTTCTTTCGGACGGGGCCGTGCAAGTGTGCACCCCCTCACTCTACACCCGGCAACCCCACCTGCGCACACAACACACGCTCCTGCATGCACGCTTGCACACACACACACACACACACACACACACACGCACACACACACACACGTGCCCACGCCCAGACCCACACGCACACCCACGCGCGCTCCAGTTGTGGCTCCACCCCAGCTCCACGCTCCTCCTCCCCTACACCTGCGCACACACACGCACACACACACGCACACGCACCCACCCCCAGGTGTGGCTCCACCCCAGCTCCACGCTCCTGGGCAAGAAGCCCGAGGTCGTCGTGTTCAGTGAGCTCGTGCGCACCACGAAGCAGTATGCGCGTGAGGCGACGGCCGTGGAGCTGGCATGGCTGCCCGAGCTGGTGCCTGGGTTCTTTGCGGCCTCCAAGGCCAAGGAGGGCGCGGGTGACGCGCTGTCATAGGAGCAGGCCTGACCTCATGCGCGCGAGGTGACAGCCGTGGAGCTGGCGTAGCTGCCCGAGCTGGTGTCTGAGTTCTTCGCGGCATCAACGGCCAAGGAGGGCGCGGGCGACGCGCTGTCATAGGAGCAGGTCAGGGCCAGGCCGTATCTGATAACCTAGGGCCAGGCCAGAGCCAGGCCAGAGCCAGGCCAGGGCCAGGCTAGCCTGTTTTCTTTTACAGTTTTTACATGTGCGCGCCCGGAGGACCCCGGGGCGTGAGTTAAGGCCTAGACTACACGTCTAGGGGGGCTCTATTAGGAGAGCCCGCGAGGCCACGCAGCGCGCCAGCCTGCCAGGGCCAGGCCAGAGCAGGGCGTAGAGGCGCTGTGTCGGGCAAACCAAGGTGACACCGACGAAGTTCGGACCGCAACGGTGCATCATCAGAGTGAACCGGCGACCTGTTAGCCTCTTTTAAATTGCAAGCGCTTTGACTGCGAATGGTTCCCCAGCGCCCCGCCAGCGCCTCATGAGGCTGAACAGTCCGGACTAATCCCCGCTGCGCATGCACTCCGCGTCCGCGACTCTTCGTCCGATCAGCGACACCAGTCTGGACTGACCTTGCTCAGTCACTTCGGATTCGGCACTGACGTCCTAACTGACTCGGCTGAGCCACTTGAATTTCAGCTTGCACCGCTTCTCCAGAACGGCGCAACAGGCTGCTGTCTCCCCAGGTGTGCAGACTGTTTGGGCTACCACTGGCCGGCCGTGCAACATGAGAGTGGACTAGAGACGGCGTCTTGTAAGCAACTCGTATGCAGCCGCACTCGTGATGCGCTAGCCCCTCTCCCTCTCTCTCTGTCCCCCCCGCGTGCACCCTGCCCCCCCATGCATGCATGCGCAGAGCTTGGCTCGCTCGGCGCAACTACCACGTCCACAAGACTTCTACCACCACCTATACACCCGCCCCCACGACGTTCTCCCCACTGCCTCCTATCCACCGCCAGCTGCCCGCTCCAAGAAACTGGACACCATGATCAGTCGCGCGCTCAGCTCAGCTGCCGCCTGCGGCTGGCGCGGTCACCAACCAGTCCTCGCGCCACGGCTGCAACACCACCCCAGGCCCGACGCCGGACTCCTCGCGCAGCCTGGCATCGAGCTCGGTCTGGATGCGATCCTGCTCAACGAGGACCAGAAGCGCAGTCCATTCATCAGGGCTACGCATCCAACTCAGCGCACTGCATGTGAGGTACGAGTGCGCCTCAACGCTGAGGATGCACGGCCCAAACTCGCGACGCAGCAGCCGCCGCGCTATCGCCTCGGCGCCAACGTGCGCGTCAAGCAGAGCTGACATGTCCTGCTTCAGCAGGAGAGACAAGGGGCAGGCATCAGCAAGCCTGTTGAGTGCCTGCCTGCCCATCTCGCCTGCGGGATGGGGCGGGGTTGGGTCAGGAGGGAAGAGGTGGGGATAAAAGGGGGGCGGGGGCGGACGAGGCTGGGTTGTTGCCCATGCCCCGGCAGGCAGGCAGGCAGGCAGGCATATGGACAGACAGACAGACACACATTGGTGCACAGGCACACACGTGCATCGCCACACCACCCACCATCCTCCGTCACGCACTCCGCGGCGTCCTTGAATCGCCCCTTGCTGATGTTGCGGAACGTGTTGTGGCGGCCAAGAACGCTTGCGTCGTCGCCCGCCTGCATGCCCCACGTTGCGTCCTGAACAATGCAGTCGTACATGGCGAGCGTTGTCGCGTTCAAGGCCTCGACAACCGCACTCTGCTGCGCGCCCCACCACTTCTGCTTGCCATTGCCGCCACCACCAACCTTGCCTTCGCGCACCAGCAGCTTGCCGTCGATGCAGTTTGTGCTCAGAGTGCAGTCTTGCAGGTAGGCTGACCTGCCTTCAAGCAATCTCACCGATGGGCCGCACACGCTCGTGCAGGCCAGCTTGTGCGCAATGAGGTGGCCCCCATCCTGGACCAGGACTGCGGGGTCGCACATGGAGCATGACTCGGGGCACGTGCATTCCGCGATCGCATGCAAAACCACCGTCACGTTGTCAAGCACCACCACATTGGCCGCAACAACAAGGCTGGACCCCATGCAGATGGTGGCGGTGCCATCCCCAACGATCCGCACAGGGTGATTGAGCACCAGGTGATCAGTGTCTTCAAAGAAGAATGTGCCGCGGATGCGCTCGGTCGCAGCGCCAGTGTCCACTGCCGCCTGCAGTGCCTGCCCGCTACCAGGCGAGCCATCACCAGTGAGGCTCAGGTCAGCACGAATCTCTCCTCCGGGCCCAGCCGGGAGCTTGACGCGCCTGGGGTCGAGCAGCCATCGGTTGATGAGGCGGCCGGTCAGCTGCACGCAGCAATCAGAGCGGGAGCAGTGCGCGGGTCAGCGCTTGACGAAGCCACCCTTGTGGATGCTGGCCTGGTGGTGTGGCTGGCCAGTCACGATGCAGCCGAGGTGGTCAAAGGCACTGGGCTCATCAGGCACGCCATCAACAGCGTCATCGCCGGGCTCCTCCTCCACCACCGGGACGCCGCCCCCCGCGCCTGCTCCCGACTCCTGCGCAGTGGGCGTGGCACAGCAGCGGCACAGCACGTCCACGGCCGACCTGGCGCTGCCAGCGGCCGCGCACACCGCGCATGTCTCCACGCAGCCGGCCAGGGCAGCGGCCGCGTTCAGCCAGCTGCCCCCCGCTGCATGGAACAGCTTGTACGCGCCATCACCGCCGCCGAGGGAGCCGAACGGGTCCAGCTCCACCACTGCGCGCGTCCATGCGACGGCATCCGTGTCCACGGCGGCCCTCCACTCTGAGCACACGGCTGCGGCAGCGGCCACATCACAAGCGCGCAGCGTGGAGAAGACGTGGGCCAGCACCGCCCGGGGCAGGCTCAGCTCTGCAGCCTGAGGCCCAGAGGGGTCTAGCTGTGGTGGCAGCGAGGAGGGCGCGGCAGGCTGCATCGTCGCTGCCTGCTCGCCCTGCTGCGTCCCTACCAGACCAGACCCCTTACAGACGCGTCTAAGATGCCTCAGTGGGTGGCGTCTAAGACGCGTATGTAATGTCGCACACATACGCGTCTTAGACTTGTGCGACGTCCTCGTCGCGTCTGCAACGGACATCCCCGCGTCTGTAACGGACATCCCCGCGATCACAGCCCGACTGGGCAGCGGTCGACTCCAACTCTCGTGCTTTACAACAAATCACGCTAAGTGCCTGGGTAATTTCACTAGTGAACACTGAGCACTTGAGAGCTTGGAGAGTCCAGTCAACTCTCTCCCATGTCAACTCCCTTGCGCCTCCTGTACTGCCTCGTACGTAGGCGTGCCAGCATCAGACCGTGCAGAAGCCTGCAGCAAGGGGGACGGGGGCTCTTGTCAGCCGACGTTCAATAGTGAAACGTGTGTGGCCCTAAGCATCATGCATGCGTGCGCGCAACATGCAACAGTCGGGCAATGCTTGCCCATGCATGCATGCGCGCCCGCAACATGCAACATGCGCGCGCAACTCCCTGCACTACATCCCATGCCCATGCACACCTTGTAAACCGCTTGGGCATGTTGACTGCAGTCAGAGGCACCTATGTGCAGGCCCCCCCTGCGCAACCGTGAGTGAGTGTGTGTGTGAGATGTGTGTGTGTGGTGGAGTGGGGTGGGGGAGCACGAGCACATGAAAATTGGGTGACATTGATCGCGCGTTTGTAGAGATGGGGGTGAGTCGTAGCGCCCACGCCCACGCACGCACGCAGTGAGAGAGAGTGGGTGTTGTGTGTTTGGGCGGGTGTGTGGGGGGGGGAGGGGGGGGGCGTGTGTGCGCGTGCGTGTGTGCGCGTGTGCGAGGGGGCAGAGGGGGAAGGCACGCGCACATAGAGGGGGGCATCGATCGCGCACTGGTCTGTGCACATAGGTGGGGGTTGGTGGTAGCGCTCACGTGCAAGTACGCGCGCAGTGAGAGAACGTGTGTGCATGTGCGTGCGCACATGTGTGCGCGTGTGTGTGCGTGCGTGTGTGCGAGGGGGCGGAGGGGGGAGGCAAGTGCGCGTAGGGGGACATTGGTCGCGCACTCGTATGTGCACATAGGTGGGGGTTGGTGGTAGCGCTCACGTGCAAGCACGCGCGCAGTGAGAGAACGTGTGTGCGTGTGCACACGCACATGTGTGCGCGCGTGTGTGCATGCATGTGTGCGAGGGGGCGGAGGGGGGAGGCAAGTGCGCGTAGGGGGGCATTGGTCGCGCACTCGTATGTGTGCAGAGATGTGTGTGAGAAGCAGCGAGCACGTGCAGGCACGCTCATGCACACAGTGCAAGAGAGTGTGTGTTGTGTGTGTTGTGCGTGTGTGCGCGTGTGCGAGGGGGCAGAGGGGGAAGGCAAGCGCGCGTATGGGGGGGCATTGAATGCGCACTTGTATGTGCGCATATATGGGGGTTGGTGGTAGCGCTCACGTGCACGCACACACGCAGCTAGAGAGAGTAGATGTTTTGGGTTTGAGTGTGTGTGTGCGTGTGTGTGTGTGTGCGCGAGGGGGGCGCGCATATGCGAGGGGGCAGAGGCGTCTGTAATGACTGCACAGTCTGAAGTCTGGCGCAGACTGCCCTCCTACGCTCCCCCCAGCGGACCCCGCCTCATACCAGCTCTACATCGTGCCTATAAATTCCTTGCCAAGGCGTGGGGAGCGTGGGGGATGAAAGATGGGCGTGCGCAAAAGCAATATCACTCTGCAACAGCTTGAAACCAGGGCTGGCGCGCTGCTCTGGGCCACTGCGCCCCCCAACTGCAGACATCTTGCACCGACATAACCACATCAAGCAGCCATGGCCGACGCGCAGGACGTAGGGGGGCCTGTGGGCGCGCTGTTGCGAATGTTGCTTGCGGAGCTGGATTACAGACGGGTTATAGACGCGGAGCTGGATTGCAGGCGGGTTAGACGCGTTTAAGACGCGTATGTGAGGGGTCTGGTCTGGTAGGGCGTTGGCGCCATGATGGCTGCTGTCTCTGTGCGCGGTTTTGTCCTGCACACCGCAGGCACAGGCACGTGGGCGAAGCGCATGCAGGATGAGAAGCAGAGAGAGCAGCAAGAGCACCGAGAGCAGAGGGGGCAGCTCCTACTACTCCTGGGACGGTCCCATGCGGGCATCGCCATGACTCCACACAGCAGCGTGCTGCTGCAGCAGCAGCCCGCCACTAGCCCAGTGATATTCTGGATGCGGTGGGACATGCGCATGCGCTGCTGTTCTGGTGCGTGGGTTCGCATTCGTGCGTGGAATCCGGGACTTGGGCCGGCGGAGGCTTCCAACAAGCACCCTTGAAATCTCAAGCTCACGTCCGCACCTGCACCAAAGAGATCGCTGTTGCTGTTGCCGAACGCTCGCTTGTCGCACGACCCCATAAAATGTGTTATTTGTGTGAACTGAGTGAAGTGTGTGGAGCGCGCAACAGCGCGTCATGCATGGTGCCCCATGTTTCTGGGAGGCGGTTTGTGGAATTACTTCGAATCGTTTTTCGAAGCCTGATCCATGAAACAACTGTGCGCAGCTGAGGTGCCTGCGGAGTTAGATATTCTTGGCGTGCCGTCTCTCGCACCGCAATTTGTCACACAAAAGTGGGGCAAAACCAACTTGATTCCCATGTTCAGCGTTTCCCCCACTTCGCTAAAAAAAAACGCTGACGCCATCCTGACGACGGTCATTAATGGGACCTCTCCATTAAAAAAATCCTAGAAAGGGCGAGCGGGGCGGGGGGGCGGCGAGCGGTGGGGGAGTTTTTTTTACCACCAGTGGGGCAGTCGAGCCCTTTCCCGGATGTTTTTTTAATGGAGAGTCCCATTAGTGGCCGTCGTCAGGATGGCGTCAGCGGTTTTAAGCGACGTGTGGCGCACGCTGAACATGGGAACAAGTTGGAATCAGGCCGAATCGAGCAACGGGCCAGGGACCGGCCCTGGGCCACTCAATATGGGACCCATGATATTGGTGGACCCGCGCTGCAGCCCCCGGTGGCCGGGAGCGGCTTCCTGCGGCAGTTCAACGTTAGCGAAGAGTGGATGAGAAGTATGAAGGTGGAAGCAAGAACCCTGCGGACGCCATTCTGGGTCCACGGAGCTTAGGAACATCATCCCGAGGGTATATGGCGTCGTTTGAGCGCCACCGGGCAGCCCGCATGGGGTGCATGGGGGGCGATGGCATGACAGCTGGGTCGCTCGCTTGACTGGGGGGACTACACCGCCCCACGACGCGCTAAACAACGGCCAAACGACCATCACACACGATTAGAGCCGCGGGGGGGCGTCTGGGGTGGCCGCTGGTGCACACTGAGTTGTGCCCCACTTTTGAGTGGGGACAAATTGCGGTGCTCTCGTACTACTTACCACTGCCAGAGTGCATCTAGCTTGAGGAGCTCTGGAGCATGCAGCCAGCTTGAGGAGCTCTGTCTGACTCTGATTTGCTCCCCAGTCTCGCTCCGCTCAAGGCATGCCCCAGGCTCCGCAAGCTCGACGTGGGTCGCTGCACGACCAGGGTTGCTGCACGACCAGGTGGGAGACCTGCTCACACGTCGTCGGTCGTGGTGGAAGGTGCTCAAGCTTCAGCCAAGCATGTCGCCCAGCGTGCTGATGACTGCAGCACGATAACTTGGCGTGCTGGCTGACAGTGACGCTCAGGACGCGGCAGCTGCCGTCGCCGCCGCTAGTGCCATGGCGCCGTTGGTGCAACTGTTGGGTCCGCGCTCCATCAGATACGTGCAGTGGTATGCTCAGCATTCGCAATCCACTAGCTGCTGAACATGCTGAAAACCAACAATCAACATCCCATGCACTGGTGCAGCTACTGGAAACGCGCTCCCCCAGCAGGTTTTGCAGGTTTCACCCCTGGGCGTGATTTAAGACCTAGACTCAGCGTGGGGCCCGTAACCCCACACCGCGTGGCCCGTAACCCGTAACCCTCGGAGCCCTTCCCGTAACCCTCCCGTAACTCCTCCTGAACCCCGAGTCAACGCTCTTCAGGTCCAGTCAACGGTGTGTGGCGCACATCCACACTGTTTCACACTTTTCTGGGGTTACGGGCCGTTACAGGGCACTTATCGAGGGATGGCCGTAACCCCCGTAACGTTACGGGAGGTTACAGTTACGGGAGGTTTACAGTTACGGGCCCCACGCTGCCTAAACTACACGTCTAGGGGGGCTCCAGTAGGAGCGCCCGCAAGGCCACGCAACGCGCCGGCCTACCAGACTCCCCCAGCACACTTGAAGGCAGCCGCAGCAGATAGGCAAGCAGATGCACTAACGCTTGAACACTCGCGACACCCGGCGCGCTGATCATGATTGCGCGTTGAGTGCCCTTGCATGTGGTCGTTCTTGATTAATGATGATGGATGTTACAGTCAAGAGACACTACACGATTGAAAGGCGTAAGACCGTGCTCTGCGCGTACGGTCCGGGCACCGAACTGGGATGGCTGGCTACTGGTGGTAGGGGACCCCCTACTGTGTGTGCGCACACATGCGAATGCGCGTGCAGTGCTTTTTCAATTGGGCGGTTAACCACCTAGGGCGGTTCCTGGGCGGAAATAATTAATTGTTTATAAGGGTTTACCGCCCGATTTGTATGTTTTCGTTTTTTTCGTTTTTTGTTTTTTTTTCGTGTTTGGTTTCTTCCGGGGGTTTAGGCTGCGGCTGCCGGTGGCTGGGCTGTCATAATAATTTAATTGAACTCAATTGAAAAAGCACTGTGCGCGTGGCATCATGATGCCGCCCCCGCGCACATAAGTGTGCCAACCCAACAGAGCGGGTAGGGTGGCGGCAAACTAAGTAGGGGGGGGGTAACAGTAACAGTAACACGGGGTTTCCAGCTAAGCAGGCTACTCTTCTACTAGAGCCACCCGCCGATACTCCAGCACACTTAAGTACTAGAGTACCGCCGGCTCCCGGCCGATAGACTACCGCTCCCGCCGGCTAGACTACCCCAAACAGCGGTCTCTGAGAGACATGTCTGGCAAGGAGCATATAGGAGAGACCTTCCTCAGGGTCACAGTAGTGGCCTTGTGGCCAGTCAAGCCGGCAGAGCCGACTGGCGCTGACTGGAACGGTCCCCGCCTGCAGTGCATGGCTGTCCAGCTCTCGTTTGCATGGGGCTCAGCCGGCGCCCCATGCCTCATGCATGGCCAGGTCCCACCCTCCAGGGGTGCATGGACGACAGAGTTGTCATGGAGGGTGCCTGAAGACCTTCCAACGCCAGTCACCGGCAGACGAGCGACCCCGAGGATGAGCGCGGTGACGAACGCTGCGATTGGTGAAGCGGATTTACTCTGTGTTGCCTCGGCGGTCGCCACCGCTGAAGCCGTGATGGTAGCCCGCCGCCACGGGCAGCCATCTTGACCAATGTCCAGCATGCATTGACGGGCGCCAGCTCCTCCGCTCGTCGATCACGGGGGGGGAGTCCCAAACTATATTTTCAGTGGGTTGATTTTCATGTGATTGTGATGGGAAGACCACCTAGGGTTTTGAGGGTTGGGGCATGGCAGCTAGCCTCGTTAGGCAGCTCCCTCAATCCCACGCCCCGAAGGTGCGTACTGTAAACTGTAAACTGTTTGAGGGATGGGGCCCCGTCGCAGCTCCCCTTGGTATCAACCTCCTTGCTGCGTACGTTCCAAATGAAGCGTTTTTTAAATTACGAAGGACCATGGAGAGCTTAGCTTTCGATCACAGAAAAATAAGTGGAATGTGGCGCTTTCGAATAAATGCACGACAGTTATTGCTGAAAAGCCTGCTTTCCGACACGCCTGGCTGTCTGCGGGGCTGCATCTCATCTGGAACTCGTGGTAACCGAGGGATGAGGCCCAAAGTCGGGGTGGGCGGCCAACTCAGTTCGGGGGGATGGGGGGGGGGTCCAGACCCAGATTTCCAGTGTGTAAATTTTGACGTCAAGTTCGCCTAAGATTGAATGCCCCCCCCCCCTCCGTACGTGCCCGCTACGGTGCACCAAGCGCCCATCTAGGGATGTGAGCAGCCTTTCTGGATTGGGACCTTACACAAAAAAAGTCGCAAGCTGGACTTGAGGCCAACTGAAGGCTGACTAAAGGCCAGCTCAGGAAATGTTGGTTGAATCACGATCATGATCAGCATAAAAGTGTGGAACGCAGGAAGAGGTCCGAGAGCTGCTCAAGTGAAAGCAAGTTAGTTTGGCTCAATTTTTTATTATTTAGACAGGTTCGTTTGAGATGGCCCTCCCCCGGGCAAGTCCCGCAACTGTTCACACCAATTTGAGCTTGGTGGCCCGGCCGTGAGCCCCAGCCCACCAAACTGGCATGGACAGCGGCGAGCGCGGCCGCCATGCTCGGCCCAGGCAGCATGCCCACAACTTTTTGGCTGCAACGGGCAAGAGCAGTAAAAGAGGGCCAACCGCTCGGCCCAGACAGCATGCCCCACCATTTTTTGGCTGCAACGGGCAAGAGCGGTTAAAGACGGCCACCAGCCAGCCGACAGGCGTCCAGCCATTTGTTGAAGGTGGCCCTGCCCCGCCATCGTTAACGCCGCTTTGAGCTTGGTGGCACGACCGCCATGCGTCCCAGCCCACCAAGCTGCGACATGGACAGCGGCGAGGACGGCCGCGCTCGCGGCAAATCCACATAGGGCCTGGCCCAGGCCCTCCGACTGAGCGCTGTGCGGCCACCCTTCACGCCGCTTTGAGCTTGGTGGCACGGCCGCCACGCGTCCCAGCCCACCACATAGCGGCATGGACAGCGGCAAGGACGACCGTGCGCATGGCGCCTCCGGACAGGGCCTGGCCCAAGCCTTCCGACTGGCCGCACAACGTCAACGAGTACCAGCGAAACGCGCACATGGTCGGCAGCTCGACGAGCAGCGAGATCGCGGCGCCCAGGGCGGGCGACCGCAGACGCTCAAACGCCGCCCAGTCGAGGAGGAGCAGAACGTCGCCGCCGTACCTCAAGGACACGGCCCAAACGGCGCAGTCGCCCGTGGCCCCCATGGTTGCAAATGCAACGGTTGCGCCGTACACGCGGAGAGCGGCACAGGCGTCGACGGTACGTAACGCACGTGGGAGGCGCGCAAACAGTCGAGCGCGGGCGTCAGTGGCGGCGGGCAAGACCAGGGCGTACGGCAGGGCAAGGAGGACCATGGCCAGAGCGCCTGCTCCAGAGCCATCGAAGGCAAACCGCATCGCCTTTGCCGCACAAACGACGAAGCAGGTGCAGCACCACACCACGTGCGGGCGGGCCGCGCCGGTCGCGGTCGCGGTCGCGGGGGCGACGGCACAGCTGCTGCTCGGCGAGGCTCCGTCTTCACCACAAGCGTCGAGGTCACGCAACAAGCCAACCAGCAGCGCTCGCAGGGCCGGCATGGGAGGGCGGCACGCGCTCTCTGACGCCATCAGGGCGAGCACGACATTGCGCAACACGGGGGCATCGTCCGGTGTGCGCACGCGCGGCCCGCACATGAATCACGCCCAGGTCGTGTGCCACAGCACGCAGTGTGTCTGCTGGCAGGCGCGCACGAAGCAGCTCCGCCACCGCTGCACGGGCTGAAGATGGAAGCACGGCCACAGAGTGCGTGGCAAGCAGGGCGTCGCCGTCGACCAGCTGCGCGATGAGCACGCCGTGGGATGGGCGCGGTCCGAGGTCGGCGTCGATGTTGATCAGGCCTGGGGGGGTGCCGCGTGAGCGTGCAGCTGCCTGCAGTGTCGCCACTTGTGTGCGCACAAGCGGGGCAGGTGCTGAAGGTGCGCCCAACGGCGCCCAGCTCACCACAAGCTCTGGGTCGTGTCCGAGCTGGCGTGCGAGAAGGGCCGTGCCAAACTGCGGGTGTGGAGGAAGACACGGGTTTGTGTACAATTGGGGCCAGCATGGCCAAGGGCGCGCAATGCGAGCATGCATTGGTGGGTGTGGAGGGAGACGGGCGAGACAGAGTGAAAGCTGCAGCATTAGGCTAGGTACCTGGCTGACACGTAACTGGCAGCCCGGGCGATGATTTGAAAGAGAGCAATCCTGAGGACATTCCTTTTGGTTGAGATGAAGTCGATAAACCAGCAGTGTGCTTCCACAGCCATCGTAGCGCCAAGATGAGCATAATCATCTCAACAGGTTTGTGTCTAGGAGACCACATGGCCGAGGGTGCGCGATGCGAGCACATGCACATGGGCGTGTGCGGCTGCGTGCACGCGCCCCTCACCTGCAGGTGCATGAGGCCGCTGCCCTCGCTGGGCAGCACCAGCAGCGGCCACGTGGCAGACAGCAGCGGCACGTCTGGTGGGGGCACGGGCGGCGCAGAACGCGCGGGGCCCTCCAAAAAGCGCCCGCCCGCTGCGATGAACGCCAGCTCCATAGAAGTCGCGCTGCCACCGAGCTGCAGCACCGCGGCGTCGTCATCGAGCACATGCGCGCCCTCTGACGCGAGCTCCATCAGCAGCTCGGACGCAATCACCGCCCGGATCATCTCGGCCTCCGCCTCGTCAACCACGAGCTGCCGACAACCACTTGGCCGTGCACCACGATGCAACCCGAGCCCACGACCAGCTCCACGAATCGCAGCGACACTGATGCTCCGGTCAGCAGCGAGGCCCGCTGACTGAGTGTGCGCTCGAGCCTCGTGCGCAGGGCCGCGAGGCCCTCTGGCGTGGCGAGGTGCGGGTGGTCGGCCAGGTGCCATGAGGGGAATGGCGGCGAAGGGCACTGAGCGAGTCATGAGGACGGAGGTGTACTGCAGTTGAGCGCCATCGGATGTGGTGGCGGCGGGCAGCGCCACCGGCACGGCTGCGCGCACGAGGGCGGTGTCGGCACGGGAGTGGGAAGCGGCGGAAGTGCCGGAGGGGTCGTCAGCGGGATCATTGGCGGGGACGAGGACGCGCGTGTCGGCTCCGGTCTGCAAGTTGATGTGGGCGGCGGCGGCCGAGGTGGGCTGTGCGTCAGACGTGCTCGCTGCCTTGCCGGCCCCGGGCGTGAGCTGCAGCAGCAGCAGTGGCGCGCCGCACTCTATCGCAGCAACGACCACCAGTTTCATCCGCAGTTTCGCGTCGATGGGGCAGCCAATGTCGCCAAAGGCGCTCTGCGTCTCAATCATGGCGTTGAGGAGCAGGTAGCTTATGGCGCCGACGCACGCCTGGTAGCCCGACATTGCACGCCTGGAGGGCCCGCGCTCGGTGCAGAGCAGGATGGTCGCGATCTGCGCACACAGCGATGGACCAAATGTTGGCGCAATGGAGTGATGGTTTGAGCTGCTGTGTGTGTGTGTGTGTGTGTGTGTGTGTGTGTGTGAATGTGTATGTGTGTCTGCGTGTGTGTCCGGGGGGGGGGGCACCAAGCAAGTGCCCCAGACCCCCTCCCTCCCCATATGGGCATTCCCCCATGCCATTCCTAGCGCGCCTCGTTCTCCTCATGCATGGCAAGTGTTGCATGCATGCATGCGTATGGCCAGTGAGTCCCCCCCCCTCTCGCACCCACACATAAATGACGCCGCCCGCACCTTGTATGCCGTGAGAAACAGCGACAGCACAACCACTTTGATTCCGGAGGAAGCCAGGTACTCGGTGAAGACGGGCTTGGGTGAGAATACAAATACGAACTCTCCCGTTGTGAGCCTCGACCACGCGAGCTCAGCACAGAAGACCAGGGACAGGGCGACCACACCCCACGCTCCCGGGATCAGACAGCGCGCTTCAATCGGGAACCGTGGGGAGAGTGTGAGGGCGATCCCGGCTCTGTATGCGAGGCAAAGCCCAAGGGCGTCAACAGTGTGGTGCATGTTGACAGTCCAGAACACGACAGCTGCCATGAGCGCGGCGTCTACGAGCCGCAGCCAGCCTGGGACCCGAGCACGTGCCATGGAATCCACCGAGAGCTTGCTGCGTGACTGCAGCGCGGGGGGTGGGGAGTAGGCTCGTGTGATGGCGCGTGGCATTTTCTAGGCATTTCCAAATTCGAGTCGAATCGACAATTCAAGTGTGCGGCAAGTGACAGGCGCGAGCGCCATAACAGGCACGGGCTGCATGCGCCACAGTGAGCTGTATCATGCATCATACGCAAGATTGTATGATGCAACCGGGGTTGATGTTAGGTTTGGGGTAGGGTTGGGCGCCTGCATGCAAGTGGTACTGGTCCAAATCCATGCAAGCAGGAATCGATTTAACGGGCATGACACGTACGCGAAGGAGCGTGCCCGCGCATCTTACCCACGCAGGGTTGTTTTACAACACAGGCCTGTGTTATGCACAAGTGCATAATGCGCCGTGGTATGGTGCTACCTGGTCGGTCTGGTGGGCGTCGAGCACACGTGCTGCTAGCACGCGCGCTTCTAGCACGGCGCCTAAATGGCCTGCATGCATGCATATTCCCAGACACTTGCTGCAGACCTCGTAAGCTCAGGCGTGGGCAGGTGTGGTGCAGGCAGTCACTGCCTACGGTAGGCCATCCAGTCTCGCTCACCATGCATGCGGCGGCGGTGGATCCGGCTCCTGTGAACTCCCGCGGCTTGGTGTGCGGCAGCGGATAACTGAATTGGACTACTAGATACGATGCCATGGGCCTCCACAACGTGGGAGTAAAGGCACACCTGTTCAACGCACTGGTGCGACCTGTAATTAACTACGGGTGCGAGATCTGGGGCCCAGGGTTGATGGCGGGGGCGGGCATGGGGGTACAGGGGATCTTCTCGGGGGCAGCCGACAAGTGGGGGTTGGCTGGAGGGGACGGGGGCCCCTCCAAGGCGGCGCGCCGCAAGTGGCGCGCCATGGAAGCCCTGCACTTGCAATCTGTGCGCGAGGCCCTCCGTATTCGCAGGTGTGGGCAACAGCTATCGCTGCTGGCGACGGAGGTGGGCTGGCGACCGCTGTCGACCGACTGGCTGCGGCAGGCGGCGCGCTTCTGGGCGAAAGCGCTACGGCGGCCGGATGGCGATCTGCTGAAGGCGGCAATGCGGGAGAGCTGGGAGCTAGCGGCGGGTGGCGTGCGAGAGAGCTGGGTGGCACAGCTGAGCGAGTGCCTCAGCACAGTGGGGCACACGCTGGTGTGGGGCCAGGAGGCGGGGGGCATCGCCCGCCTGCTAGAGACAGCAGCGGCAGGTTGGCTGGCATCAGAGACCAGCACACCAGAGCTGCCAGAGGACGCCAACCAGCTCAGCGTCGTCCGCTCAGTGCCTGACTCATGGTCACACCGCTTCAAGATGCTTACTTACTTGCGGTGGATGGCAGACGACTGTGGCGGCGCACCAATGCTCTGGACGGGGCTGAACAGCGCCGCCCAGATCACGACACTGGCACGCTTTAGAATGGGGCTGCATGAACTGCAGATAGAGAAGGGGCGCCACACGGCGCAGGCAGAGCCACGCAGCCAGAGGCTCTGTCGCCTTTGTGGCATGCGGGAGGATGAGGCACACGTGATTTTTGAGTGTCCAGCGTATACGGAGACACGCGTACAGTTCCACACCCTTTTCCTGAGCGTCCCTGGGGACGATAAAGGCTTGGATGCGAAGATGCGGGCGTTTATGAACCCCAGCCCGGGGCTACTTTACCCTTGTTTTTGGCGTGACATGGCCAACTTTCTGGTCTCGTGCCTTGATATACGTAACACAAGCCTGGAGATGGTAGAGGATCGGGAGGAATAATTGACCTGAAGCGAACGATGTTTTGAATTAGGAGTCAATGAGGCAGCCACGATAGTGGCGGGGACCCAAGCGTGGGTTCCCGAGGAGCTGCGGTGGACTGTGCCGTTTGCAGTGCACCGCAGCTGGCGCACCTGAGAAATGCCCACGCTGGGTCTCACACGTGAAAGCTGCCTCAAAGATGACGACCTCAAAACGGAGTATGCAGAAGGAACATATTTATCCGCTATAACCGGGGGGCAAGCTTGCTTTCTAACCTATCACCAAATCCCACACTGTTGGTCACTACTGACCGCCTTTTCCAGCCCCTTTCTAGGTAGTTAGGCTTAGGGATGTGCCCCTCACCGAGTCCTTCTGTGCCTCCCCCCTTCAGCAGGGGGGGGGCCTGCGACACGTCCAATGTCGTGCTCGGTGCAACTACAAGGGGTCAGCTTCTGCTCAGAGCCGGGTTAAGGGTAACAGGTTGAGAATCCTGTGAATGCTGGTTGAAATCCCAGTTAGAAAACCCCTTAACACGTTAGAGGTTGCGGCCCGGCTGGATATCCTTTTCGGCCACGTCTTGGCCTTTCTCCCCACGGGGGGATGTCTCTTCTGGCAATTGGCGACGAACCTGCCTTGCGTTTTCCGTTTCCCAACATGCGCTCACCGACTTCAACAAGCGTTTGCTGCCGCTGCGGTAGGGGACCTAGGGGTGCGCCCACGCTCTTTACAGAGTTGGGGTTCCCTACCACCAACAGCCAGCCATCTCAGTAAGGTGCTCGGGCCATATGGCGCCGAGCACGGTCTTATACGCCTTTAGAGGTTTCCCTGACTGTAACATCCATCATCATCACTAGGAGCAGGGGCTGCAGCTCGCGGGCAACACCAGAGGTTCGGACTGTGCTCTACCCCTAACCCCCAATCCCTAACCTAACTGAACGTTACGGGGTCCTTCTAACACGTGTGTATGTGCGTCACACCGTTGACTGGCGCGTTGACTCGGGCTGCCTGGAGGGGTTGCGGGAGAAGTTGGAGGGTTTGCCTGGGCTGCGTAGTATACACGGCGTGGGGTTACAGGGCGCAGTTTGGTGCGGGAGCGTCTAGCACTGTGTTGCGGGGCTGTGTGTGATCGCCTTTAGGCTGTAGCCTTGTCGGGTCTTTGTTTTACTCAGGGCTAGGCGGACCCGTTGTGTTACGCTTGCGACGAAAAAACACCCCCCTAGCAAACACCCCTGTCTACTAGTAGTACTGATTGGATGGGGGCTGTACAGGCGGCTGGACTGGTGTGCATACATGTGCGAGCTCACTGGCTGTAGCTTTTGGGCATGTCGTTACTCGCCCGTTGTGTTATGCTTTCGACAAACTACACCGCAGTCGCTCTCAGCTCTACGTCTCCCACTCCAATCCCTGCGCCTCCCTGCCCAGGGCCTGTAATATGGCCTGCAACATGGCCTGTAAGATTGTACATGATGTCCTATGCCCAGTCCTCACTACACGCGCGTGGGCGCGTGATCAACAATCTTAAACCCGGGCGCATGGGCCTGGGCCTGGGCCTCGGCACGCTTGAACCCTGTGCCAGCACCATGTGTGGCGCCTCCTCCAACTCGATTTTACGCAGCCTCAAATCACCCACCTGGCAACCGCACCCACTGAACCGAACCCCGTGGCTGCAACACGCCGAACTTGGAGCGCGGGCCCACAGAGAGGTGCGGCCCACAGGGAGGTGTTGATCAGGCTGTTTCCGGGTGCAAATACAGAGAGTCGAGGGTCGGAGTGGGAGACCCGGAATTCCGGAATAAAGCAGGAGCTGTTGCACAGCCGGGAGCCTGAGTGGCCGACTCGCTCCGCCGGCTGTGGAACGAAAACGAAAATCACAGCCACACAGCCACACATGCGCATATTTCGTCAATGCTCGGGGCGATGTGCCGGCTGATCATGCCTTGGGGCGCGGCACACGACGTCTGCAACGTCCACTCTACAGCCTGCTGCCACTCCCTACAACCCCCAACACCAACTGGCTGAAATGGTACCTAAGCTCCTGCGAAATTCGTGCCACCCTTCTCGCATCCGGCGCGCCCCTCCCCACCCCTCTCTCGCCCCTACAAAGCTCCCTCGACAACGCAAAGCTGCAGTGGTGTCCTTGAGAAAACCGAGAATGCACTCAGCAAAAAAGTCGCAGGAGGCGACTTTTTTGCTGAGTGCGAAAACTGTCGATTTGCACACTTTTCGCCCAATTCCAGAGATTCGACCCCGCAGTTTCCCCAGAAAAGAATTCCGGGAGCTGCGGGGGCGCTAAGGACATCACTGCAGGGCTGCCTATGCACGCAGCCCCGGCTGCACTCGCCGCGCTTCTATGACTGGCCTAGCTCGGCCTGATAAGATTCAGTGCTGCAGGCACTGAGTCATACGGCACGCCAGCCGTGCATGGCCCTAGTTGGTTGGAGCGTCGGTTGAGCGCCCACCCGGGCCAACCCACCCTGTTTGATGCGGGTCGTAGCAGGTGTGGACTTTCTTTAAGTTCCGGGAGTCGGGTGGTCGAGTCACTCTGTGTCTCTGCTGCCCCCTTGCCTCCCCCCAGGTTAGAGAGAGAGGTTGTCCTTGAAGTCTGGTGCCTGCGTGCCCCAGCCTTGCATCAGCCCGAGGGCTCGCTCTGCACCCCACCCGCAGCACTACGATCATGCCCCACGACCCATTGTAATACTCTGTGTCTCTGCTGCCCCCTTGCATCCCCCCAGCGTCCGCTGATTTCTATCAGGTCATTGGGCCCCTACACGGCTAACCTCTGCGCCCGGCAAGGCGAGACACCCGCGAGTCCCAGTTCGACGCCGCAACGCGCGCGACGTCACTGTGAACGTTCAAGACACCCCACGCCGTAAGGCCCGCCAGTTTCGGCCGCCTTCGTGCTCTGTCTTCACGAGACGGTCCCGTGTGGCCTCTCGTCGTCGTGTTGAGCAACAACCCTAACACGTGTTTGGTGTTGCGCAACCTTTCCCTTCCCCGCGTCGTCTACGCGCCTCTCTCCGACATCCCTGAGCCACCGAGATGGCTGATCAAGGAGATGAACCCGTGGCTGCAGTCGTCGCGCCACCTTCCAAGCTTCCCTCTATTGGCCAGTTTGCCAACGTCAAGAAACTCAGCAGTGACAACCACCGTCAGTGGACCACTGCGCTGAAACTCCACTTCACTATGGACACGCACATGTCCATGATCCTGGAGTACGCAGACGGCGTGGGGCCTGCTGACAAGTACCCCATCCCTGCGCACGACAAGCACGCTCGTGCAATCATGGTGATCTGCATGGAGCAGGCACAGCAGGACACCTACGAGCCTCGCTACAAGACCGCCATCGCGATGTGGCGCGGTCTGCGCGCCGCGCACACCAAGAAGTCTCAGAGCAACAAGTCCGCGACGCTCAAGGAGCTGTGGGAAGTCAAGCAGCTGCCTCGCGAGGGAGTCGAGCTCTACATCAACCGCGCGACGGTCCTCCGTGAGCGATGCCTGGACGTCGGCCACGTGGTCAGCGACGGCGATCTCCTGACGTACATCCTGAGTGGGCTTTACCCAGACTACAACCACGTGAAGCTGATGATTTCGCACGGCGGCATCAACGGCATCGGTCTCGACCTCGACCTCACGACGGCCATCCTCCTTGACGCTGAGAAGCTGCTCCCCAAGACTGCCGGCTCCGTTAGCTACGTCTCCACGAGCAGCGCAGACCGACGTCACAACGACCGTGGCGGCAACCAGCAAGGCCACTACTCGAGCGGCCCCTCTGGCTCCACGCAGTCCTCGAGCGGCTCCTCCGGCTCCAAGTCGTCGTCAGGCTTCTACTGCTTCGGTTGCAAGGAGCCGGGCCACATGCTCCGCGAGTGCCCCAACAAGCACAAGTGGAACGCCTCCACTCGCCAGAAGTTCTCGCTGGCCTTCAAGCGCAAGTCGTCGGACGTCAAGTCGAGTGCGCCGAGGTCCCCGGCGCTCGCGTGCTTGGTCGCGGCCTCCTTCGTGCCTGGTGTCGACCCGCCGCGCAACCCCAAGACGTGGGTGATCGACTCCGCCTGCACATCCCACCTTGCTTACAGCGAGGAGGTGGTCGATGACTACGAGCCCGTTACCTGCCCGACGTTCCTGGGCACGGCCGACACGAGCTCGAGGGGCCCCGTCGCCATCGTCACCATCGTCAACGGGGCACCCGTGTCGGTCAAGCTGATCAACGTGCACGTCGCACCTACGCTCAAGACCAACCTACTCTCCTCCAAGCTCTTCAACAAGGTCGGCGCGACGCTGATCGCAGCGCCCGAGTACGCCGACTTCGTGTTCAAGGGCTCTGTCGTCATGCACACGTCGGACCAGGACCCACACGGCCTGTGGGTTGTGAATAACCTCTACTCGCTGGACGACCGCGGCATCGTGATGGCGCTGACCGGCACCAACGTCTCGAGTGGCAACGCGTCGGCCGGCGAGCTTCTCCACCGGCGCATGGGCCACGTCAACTACGACAGCCTCATCAGGCTCGCCAAGTCCGGCCACGCTTCCAACCTGGGTTGCACGGCTGCAGACCTGGTGGCAGCCAAGGAGAAGGGCCCGTGCGTGACGTGCCTCGAGACCAAGCTCAAGCGCCTCCCGTACCGACTGTCGAGCAGCCGCGCGGCTGCACCTGCCCACCTCGTCCACGCAGACCTGTGCGGCCCCTTCCCCGTCGTTGCCCACTGCAGTGGCAAGTTTATCTCCACCGTGACTGACGACTTCTCGCGCCTGTGCCACGTTGACATTCTCAAGAGCAAGAGCGACGCGCCCGCTGCAGTCATGAAATGCCTCAACGACTGGATGACGTTCACCGGCAACAAGGTCAAGGCGTTACGGTCTGACGGCGGCACCGAGTACATGGGCGACCTGCTGCCTTACTTCTCCGACAAGGGCATCGAAAAGCAGATGACCACGCGCTCAAGCCCGCAGACCAACGGCCGCGCCGAGATCAGGAACCGCACACTGCTCGGCAGTGTGCGTGCCAACCTCGCCGACTCAGGTCTGCCCGCCGAGCTTTGGGGCGAGGCTGCGCGCGCCGCCAACTACACGCGCAACCGTACCCACTCCTCCGTCACCGGCGACACGCCCTTCCGCCTGTTCACCGGAGAGGACCCTGATCTGTCCAACATTCGCGTCTTTGTCTCGCCGGCCTGGGTCTACGGCTTCCCCAGGAACAAGCTGGCGCCCCGCACGATCAAGGGCATTTTCGTCGGCTACGAGCCCGGAACCCCCGCCTACCGCATCTACCACCCCGAGAGCGGCAAGATCACCGTCGAGCATGAGGTCCGCATCATCGAGGGTGCCCGCGCCGCCACCTCTATTCCCTACAGCGGGCTCTTCGAGGAGGAGGACGGCGAGCGCTGCTTCGTCTGCCACTCGCCCGACAGCGCCTACCCGTCTGTCATGCTCCTCTGCGACGGCAGCAAGCCCGACGGCAACCCCTGTGGCAACGCATACCACCTCAGCTGCCTCAAGCCGGCGCTTGACACCGTCCCCGAGGGGGACTGGTTCTGCCCGGGCTGCACCGAGAACGAGGACGACCGCATGCCCGACCTCGTCAACGCGTCCGACGACGACAGCACCGACGACGACCCGCCGCAGAAGCAGTCGTATGGGGGGCAGGCTGTTGTGCAGCAGCCGGCTGCTTCCTCGTCCCCCTCCCTCTCCCCGCCCTCATCCCCTCCCCCGCCCGCCGTGCCCGCCCAGCCCGTCCCGTCGCCGCCCGGCTCGTCTCCTCCGTCTCCCATGCATGCACTCGCTCCCCAGGCAGCCAAGACCACGCGGTCCGGCAAGTCCTACGGCGGTCAGCTCAGCGGCGTTGTGTCGTTCATCGCCAAGAACGACCCGGACCCGATCAGCCTCAAGGAGGCCCAGTCACGCGAGGACTGGCCCCTCTGGGAGGAAGCAATCCACGAGGAGTATGCCAGCCTCGTCGTGAAGCTCACATGGAACAAGGCGCGCATCCCCCCCGGCCAGCGCCTGCTGCCCGTGAAGTGGGTCTTCAAGCGCAAGTACGACGAGCGTGGCAACTTGGAGCGCTACAAGGCCGGGCTGGTCGTCCAGGGTTTCCGTCAGATCCCAGGCATTGACTTCTCGGAGGTCTTCGCGCCCGTGTCCAAGTACACCACGCTGCGCTGCCTCATCGCGTTCGCTGCCGACCACGACCTCGAGATCCACCAGATCGACGTGCGCAACGCGTACCTCAACGGCCGCCTCAAGGTTTACATCTGGATCGAGCAGCCGCCGCTCTTCCACGATGGCGACTCGTCGATGGGCTGCCACCTGCTGATGGCTCTCTACGGTCTACGCCAGGCACCCAAGGTCTGGTACGAGGAGATACTCTTGTCGCTAACCAACCTCGGCTTCGTCCCGAGCGTCGCTGACCCCTGCTTGTTCATCCGCCCGGCCAAGTCTCGCTCTGACTACGTCTACCTGCTGCTGTACGTGGACGACATGCTCATCATCGGCCGCACGAGCAGCGTTCGCGAGGTCGTCGAGCAGGTGACCAAGACGTACGAGTGCCGCGACCTGGGCCACGCCAAGCAGTTCCTGGCATGGCGATTACGAGGGACCGTGGGAGCCGCACCATCCTTTTGACGCAGGCTGAGCTGACCAAGCAGCAACTCCTCAAGTTCAACCTGTCTGAGTGCCGCACGCGCGACGTGCCCCTCAGCATCGGGGAGATTCTGCGCAAGGACAGCGACAACCAGCTCGGCACCGGCCAGTTTGCAGAGCGCGTCGGCTCGCTGCTCTACCTGTCCAACTGCACCAGGCCCGACATCGCGTATGCGGTGAACAAGCTCTCCAGGTACATGAGTTGCTCCACGCCGCAGCACATGCAGGCCGCGCTTGGCGTGCTGCGCTACCTGAGCGGAACCGCCGGCTTCGGTCTTCTATACGGCCCGTCCGCTGACGGCTCCAAGCCAGTCAAGGGCTACGGCGACGCCGACTACGCTGGCTGCGTCGACACGCGCCGCTCTACCACCGGCTTCGTGGTAACCTACAACGGCACCGCCGTCTCCTGGAAGTCGACCACGCAGCAGACGGTCTCGCGCTCGACCACGGAGGCCGAGTACCAGGCATCCGGCGCCGTCATTGGCGAGGCGCAGTGGATGATTCAGCTCTTCCCGGAGCTGGGCATCCCGCTGCGCCCCATGCTGATCTACAGCGACAGCCAGGGCGCCCTCGCTGTGCTCAAGAACCCGGGAGGCTCCAGCCGCTCCAAGCACATCGACGTGCTGCACCACGTTGCACGCGAGCGCGTGATGCGCAAGGACGTGCTCCTGGAGTACATCCCTACTGCCCGCGTGGTGGCAGACATTCTGACCAAGGCGCTGCCTAAGGTCAAGTTTGAGTGGTGCCGCAAGCACATGGGCATGATCTGATTTTCTTTTCAGTTGACTTTTGCAGCGGCTATCGTGCCGCGTGGGAGTGATAAGATTCAGTGCTGCAGGCACTGAGTCATACGGCACGCCAGCCGTGCATGGTCCTAGTTGGTTGGAGCGTCGGTTGAGCGCCCACCCGGGCCAACCCACCCTGTTTGATGCGGGTCGTAGCAGGTGTGGACTTTCTTTAAGTTCCGGGAGTCGGGTGGTCGAGTCACTCTGTGTCTCTGCTGCCCCCTTGCCTCCCCCCAGGTTAGAGAGAGAGGTTGTCCTTGAAGTCTGGTGCCTGCGTGCCCCAGCCTTGCATCAGCCCGAGGGCTCGCTCTGCACCCCACCCGCAGCACTACGATCTTGCCCCACAACCCATTGTAATACTTTGTGTCTCTGCTGCCCCCTTGCCTCCCCCCAGCGTCCGCTGATTTCTATCACGGCCTGTCAACCTGGTCAGGCGTCAAAGCCCAACGACTCAGGCGGCGCCTTCACTTGCGCGGATCAGGCGGCGCCCAAGGCGGTCCGACCGCCTGCGGCGTCGCCTGGGGCGTCATTCCGAACGCCACAGGCGCCACCCGAGCGCCTTAGGCGCCCACCGCCGCCCGAGGCGCACCCCCAACCGCCTCAGGCGGTCATGACCGCCTTCACTTGCGCGTCTCAGACGTTGGGATTTGGGAAGGGAGGTCATAGAGCACTCCGCGCACGCACTGCGCACCCGAGCCCGCCTCCACAACTCGTATCCCTCCGGCCCGCCAGTGCTTGTCACACAGTGTGACTTGACTTACACGGTGTGACTCAAGTCGTCAAAGTCAGAGATCTGGTCTGCGCCGCCCGCACCCGCCTCACAACACCCGCTGTTGCGGACAGTCAGCCAGGCAGCCAGTGCCGCAGCGGCGCCAGAGCACCAGCTCACCCCCACAGCTCAGTCGTCAGAGCACTGGTCTGCGTCGCCGGCCTCCGCCTCACAACACCCGCTGTTGCAGCCAGGCAGCCAGGGAACCAGAGCGCCCGCTGCCGCTGCCGCTGCACCATCGTTGCGCTACAGCTCACCCGCACGGCTCAGTCATCAACGTCAGAGCTCTGGTCTGCGCCACCCGCCTCTGCGTAACAACACCCGTGGTAGCCGGGCAGCGTCTCTGCCGCCGCTGCGCCCCAGCTCACCCCGCTTGCAAAGCTCATTTGTCGAAATCAGAGCTCTGGTCTCCGTCACCAGCCTCGGCCTCACAACACACGCGGTGGAAGGGCAGCCGGGGCCAGGCAGCCGGGGCACCAGCGCTCTTGCAGCCGCTGCTGCTGCAACTGCCGTGAACCTGTGGCACCAGCACACCAGCTCGCCTGCACAGCTCAGTCGTCAAAATCGGAGCTCTGGTCTCCGACTCCCGCCTCTGCGTAGCAACATGCGCGGTGGCAGGGCAGCCGGGGCCCGGCAGCTGGGGCACCAGCGCCTCCGCTGCCGCTGTCGCTATACCATCGTTGCGCGCCAGCTCACCCGCACAGCTCAGTCGTCAAAATCGGAGCTCTGGTCTCCGCCTCCCGCCTCCGCGTAACAACATGCACGGTGGCCGAGCGCCGGTGCCAGGCAGCCGGGGCACCAGCGATCTCGCTGCTGCTGCCGCTGCTGCTGCTGTTAAACCTCTGTGGCGCCAGAGCACCAGCTCACCCCCGCAGCGCAGTCGTCGGAGCTCTGGTTTTGCGCCGCCCGCATCCGCCTCACAACACCAGCTCTGGCCAGGAGCCGGTGCCAGGCAGCCGGGGCCAGCACCTCGGTGGCACCAGCACACCAGCTCACCTGCACAGCTCAGTCGTCGAAATCGGAGCTCTGGTCTCCACCCCCTGCCTCTGCCTCCTTCTGCTCAATCATTCGCTGGACGAGAGACCGGACCTGCGTGGCGTGTGCGTGACGGTGGTTCTGACACGGGGCAGTGTCACGCGCACTAAATTACTTACGCGCATGCATGATTTATGGTATCTTTCCCGCCGCGTTCGTGACCAGTGTCTGCCACTGACGTGGGCGGATTATTTCCGCCTCCGTTTGCGGCGGAGGAAGCTGCACACGGAGCTTTCAGTCAACCTCTAGAGCCCCCACTGAGCCCGCGCTCCCGTCACAGGTTCCACGAAGGATCTTGGAGATGTGATGGCTCAGGCCGGGCCTCGCGGCTCACTCCCCATGTTCAACACGCCCGAGGCATTTTTTTGCGAAAAGGGTGTAGAAATTTCGAGATGCTCACTTTCCGGGCCGAAATTCGCGCAATTTCGACCCGCGGCGCCAGACCGAATCTGCCAATCTCACCCCGCTGCTGCAGGTTTGCGGGTTGCGGGTTGGCTAATGGAACACTGGTGCGTGGGCATGTGTTTGTGCTTCTCTCTCGTTCTCTCTTTGTGAGCGAGGGCAAGCAAACGCTTATTGGAAGCAGCCTGTATGAACAGGTCTGACTTTAAGAGTTTATCTGCAACCATCTCTCTCTCTCTCTCTCTCTCTCTTTCGTTCTCTCTCTCCGTCTCTCTCTTTCCCTCTCTTTCATTGTCACATTGTTTGCCAATACACCTTGCATCACTACTCACGGGAGCGCCCCACGAGCTATTCATCTGCGCTGACTCACGCGGCATGCCACCATGCCTCATCTACAACAGACAACAGACCGCAAACAACTGACGGCCCACCGACTCTGAAACAGTTGCGTCCTTGGCAGCGCGCTACTCGCACACGGTTACTCATGCAGCAGGCCATCCCAGCTCTTCTACAAGTGACAACTTACAACAGACAACAGACAGCTGACAGCAGACAGCAGACAGCAGACAACTGACAGCCCATCTGGTCTGCTGCGGCCGCGTACTCGTCAGCGCACTCCACGCACACGCCAACTCACGCGGCAAGCCACCCCAGCCTCATCTACAACCTGGAACGGACAACCAACAGAAGACAACTGACAGCCCACCAGCTCTGCCACAGCCGCGTCCTCGTCAGCGTGCCCCACGCACACGCTGAGTCATGCAGCAGGCCACCACGCCTCATCTACAACAGGCTACTGACAACAGACAACAAACAACAGACAACTGACAGCCCACCTGCTCTGCCTCAGCCGCATCATCGTCAGCGCCCCCCACGCACACGCTGACTCATGCAGCAGGCCACCCCAGCCTCACCTTCAACAGACAACTGACAACAGACAACAGACAACACACAACAGACAACTGACAACAATAAAACACAACACACAACTGACAAGAACACACACAACTGACAACTGACAACAGACAACCCACCTGCTCTGCTGCGGCCGCGTCCTCGTCAGCACACTCCACGCACACGCTGACTCACGCGGCAAGCCACCCAAGCCTCATCTACAATAAACAACAGACCAGCAGACAGCAGACAGCAGACAGCCCACCTGCTCTGCTGCGGCCGCGTCCTCGTCAGCACCCTCCACACAGAAGCTTCCATACATGTTCAGCTTCATCGCAACCTCTGCGTGTGTGCATGTGCGCGCACGTGCGTGTGTGTGTGTGCGTGTGTGTGTGTGTGTGTGTGTGTGCGTGTGTGTGTGCGCGCGTGGAGGCTCCAACGGCAAAACATTCAGTCATCACAATCTACCCAGGAAGCACTGCGCACGCTCACACACAAGAAAGGGGCACTCACGCTCTGGTGTCGTGCGCCCCTCCCCCCCCTCCCCCCCCCGATTGCTGCGATCCCCGCCATGTGCTTCAGGCACACTCCCTCTCTCTCTTCCTCTCTCTCTCTTTCTCTCACACACACAAACACACACACACGCAAGCACGCACGCAAACACGACTCACGCTCTGGTGTTGTGCACGCCCCCCATTGCTGCGATCCCCGCCATGTGCTTCAGGCACACTCCCTCTCTCTCTCTCTTTCTCTCTCTTTCTCTCACACACACAAACACACACACACACGCACGCACGCAAACACTACTCACGCTCTGGTGTTGTGCGCGCCCCCCCGATTGCCGCAATCCCAGCCACGTGCTTCAGGCACACTCCGTTGTGGTACAGCAGGAGTGTGGGCAGGTTGGCGTCTGGGTACTTGGGAATGCAGTCTGTGGAGATGATCTGCGCGCGTGTGTGTGTTTGTGTGTTTGTGTGTGTGTTTGTGTGTGTGTGTGTGTGTGTGTGATGGGGGGGGGAGGGGGAAGTGTGGGCAGGTTGGCGTCTGGGTACTTGGAGATACAGTCTGTGGAGACGACCTGTGTGTGTGTGTGTGAGTGTGTGTGTGCATGTGTGCGTGTGTGTGTGCGTGTGTGTGTGTGTGTGCGTGCGTGCATGTGTGTGTGTATGTGTGTGTGCGTGTCAGAGGAGATGCGAGGGGCGGCAGGGAGACGGGTAGGGTGAGGGAGGTGGCAGGGAGGGAGGCGGCGCGAAGGCAGGTCGCCTACTTTCAAACTTGAAACGTTGTCCCCAGCTCTGATCGGCTCCGCGCTCACGACCTCCGTTTTCAAACCCCAATCCCTGAAACCCTAAACACCTTATCCCTAACCCCTAAGCCCTTCGACCGTAAACAACCCCATGGAGCTGACCCTAAGCCGCAGCAGGGCCACCTTCAGGGTCTGTGTCGTAGTGACTTTTCATGAGGTTTAATCAGACAAAGACACCTTTAGAGGAGTGATGTTGAGCCCTGGACCCAGCAATGCGGCGCTGCTGGTGACAAGGATCTCCGTGCCGCTGACGAGCGGGGTAAAATACGACTGACCCGGCTCCTGCTAGACTGCCCCTCGGTGGAACACTTCAGGAGCGGCTTGCCCGGCGCTGCCATGGCTTGGCGAGTAGCCGCGGCGCTGCCACGGCCCGTGCTGGGAGACGGCCCTTATCCTCCCCCCATGCAGGACGCCATGCGGCACCGATCTCGACGAGTTGATCGACGAGCGGAGGAGCTGGCGCCCGTCAATGCATGCTGGACATTGGTCAAGATGGCTGCCCGTGGAGGCGGGCTACCATCACGGCTTCAGCGGTGGCGACCGCCGAGGCAACACAGAGTAAATCCGCTTCACCAATCGCAGCGTTCGTCACCGCGCTCATCCTCGGGGTCGCTCGTCTGCCGGTGACTGGCGTTTGAAAGGTCTTCAGGCAGCCTCCATGACAACTCTGTCGTCCATGCACCCCTGGAGGGTGGGACCTGGCCATGCATGAGGCATGGGGCGCCGGCTGAGCCCCATGCAAACGAGAGCTGGACAGCCATGCACTGCCAGGCGGGGACCGTTCCAGTCAGCGCCAGTCGGCTCTGCCGGCTTGACTGGCCACAAGGCCACTACTGTGACCCTGAGGAAGGTCCTCTCCTATATGCTCCTTGCCAGACATGTCTCTCAGAGACCGCTGTTTGGAGTAGTCTAGCCGGCGGGAGCGGTAGTCTATCGGCCGGGAGCCGGCGGTACTCTAGTACTTAAGAGTGCTGGAGTATCGGCGGGTGTCTCTAGTAGAAGAGTAGCCTGCTTAGCTGGAAACCCCGTGTTACTGTTACTGAGGTTTAATCGTTTTTCTGGAGTAATTTGACTGAAAAGCCGGCTCCATGGCTCCCACATCTGACTCCAAACGCCGAAAAGGAAATCACTGCTGTGTCAACGGGCGCATTGGCGCGAGCTCCGCTGTGTACTTTGCCACGAGTCAGCCCCCCTTTTTACAGCCCCAACCTCACAGACCCGTTGGAAACCCGTCCCAGGCCCCAGACGTGTCACATGACATGGTGCAGGAACGCACCTTCAGGGACTTTGTCGACGGGTGCGTTGGCGCCAGCTCTGATTGGCACTGCACCGTGAGCGGGCTGCCCCCTAGCGCCCCCTAACCCTAAGCCCAAAACCCCTATCTAGCACCTAGAAAGACTCCAAACAGGATCCCAGCTTCTTAGCCCCAGCACTGTCACCTTCAGGAACTTTGTCGACGGGTACTTTGGCGCAAGTTCTGATAGGCACTTTGCCGCGAGCGCGCTGCCCCCGTGTGCGTCTTTGTACAGGTGTACGACCACGTGCACGTCTTGCCCCGCATTTGTGACCTGGGTGGTGGTGGTGGTTGTGGTGGTTGTGGCGGTGGTTGTGGTTTTGATGATTGTGGTGGTTGTGGTGGATGGGGTGTGTGCGTGTGTGTATGTGTAAGTGTGTGTGTACCGTACGTGCGGTTAGCCTTTGCGTATAACTATCGTTTTGACCCCCCCCGCAAAGATGTGCGCAATAGCCGAAAATAACTCGTCGGACCCCCCCGCAGTAGGGGGTTCGATTATCCGGCAGTGGAGCCGATCGGCTCGGCTCGGTTTGAAGCCGATCGGCTCGGCTCGGATCCGATCGGCTTAAAAACCTACGCAAAGCGTCCATTCCAGCCACAACACGTCGTCCTTGCCACGATGACGAGCCCTGCTACTCGTGCAGCCTGTGGCATGCACGCATGCCCTCGCTCCCCATGCAGAATGTGCCATGCGCCCATGCAACATCTGCAACATCTCCCCCCCCCCCACCACACACACACACATGAGAGCCCAAACTCCTGAACACAGCTCTGCCTCTGACATTGAGTAGTGCTCTGGAGCACTGCCACTGCCACTGAGTAGCTTTCTGACTGCCACTTGTCTCACAGCGCGCGCGCGCCGCGTGTTTTGTACAGCCCTCCACCCCCACACACCTGTGCCTATTGACAATGTTGACCTAGAGAGGTGCCATTGGGGATGTTAGAGCTGTTGTAACACGCTGGATTTTTTTCAGGAGCGCTCAAGCATCAGAAGGACCAGAACGGGTGATGTGACCATGAGCAGTCCAGCGAAATAAATGTTCAAAGGCCCCGCGGCTGAATAAACAATTCATTTAAGGCCCGCAATTGGATTACACAATGATAATTTCGACCCCCCCCCCCCCGCGAAGGCAAGTGATATGGACGGTATGTGTGTGCATGTGTATGTGTGTGTGTGTGGGGGGGGGGGGGATCTGGTTTCAACCGGGGCTGCAGCCCACCCTCCCCTCCCCACCGCACACACATGCACGCACACGCACCGCACCCACACACGCACGCACACATCCACGCACACACCCACACGCACCGCAACTGCAACCGCACCGCTCCCCACAGCCAACCCTCTCCTCCCCATCGCACACACCCACGCACCCACACGCACCGCACCGCACCGCACCACACCGCACCGCACCGCACACACGCTCACGGCCGCACCGCACCGCACCGCACCGCACCGCACCGCACGCTCAAGCCCGCGCCGCACCGCACCCGCTCCCGCCCACACCGCACAACACCACGCTGCCCACGCTCACACGCCTGCACCGCGCACCTCCCCCCCCCTGTCAGCCCACTCCACCCCACACACACACCTGCGTCACAAACTCGCTGCCGCGGATCTCCTCCACGCTGCCGAAACGCGGCCGCAGCGTCGCACTCTGCAGCTCCCGGATGCGCCGCTGCCTGCTTGCGTGAGCACGGCAGCGTGTGCTTACGCATGTGTGTGTGTGTGGGGGGCTCGATTAACGGAGGCGCGTTCTCGTCGCCGAGCCCTGGACCCAGCAATGCGGCGCTGCTGGTGACGAGGATCTCCGTGCCGCTGACGAGCGGGCTAAAATACGACTGGCCCGGCTCCTGCTAGACTGCCCCTCGGTGGAACACTTCAGGAGCGGCTTGCCCGGCGCTGCCATGGCTTGGCGAGTAGCCGCGGCGCTGCCGCGGCCCGTGCTGGGAGACGGCCCTTATCCTCCCCCCATGCAGGACGCCATGCGGCACCGATCTCGACGAGTTGATCGACGAGCGGAGGAGCTGGCGCCCGTCAATGCATGCTGGACATTGGTCACGATGGCTGCCCGTGGAGGCGGGCTACCACCACGGCTTCAGCGGTGGCGACCGCCGAGGCAACACAGAGTAAATCCGCTTCACCAATCGCAGCGTTCGTCACCGCGCTCATCCTCGGGGTCGCTCGTCTGCCGGTGACTGGCGTTGGAAGGTCTTCAGGCACCCTCCATGACAATTCTGTCGTCCATGCACCCCTGGAGGGTGGGATCTGGCCATGCATGAGGCATGGGGCGCCGGCTGAGCCCCATGCAAACGAGAGCTGGACAGCCATGCACTGCCAGGCGGGGACCGTTCCAGTCAGCGCCAGTCGGCTCTGCCGGCTTGACTGGCCACAAGGCCACTACTGTGACCCTGAGGAAGGTCCTCTCCTATATGCTCCTTGCCAGACATGTCTCTCAGAGACCGCTGTTTGGGGTAGTCTAGCCGGCGGGAGCGGTAGTCTATCGGCCGCGAGCCGGCAGTACTCTAGTACTTAAGTGTGCTGGAGTATCCGCGGGTGTCTCTAGTAGAAGAGTAGCCTGCTTAGCTGGAAACCCCGTGTTACTGTTACTGGGTGTGTGTGCGGAGAGAGGGAGAGAGCTGGGACCACTCTGGAGCTCCTGGATGCGCCGCTGTCTGCTCCAGTGAGCACGGCAGCGTGTGCGTGCAGGTGTGTGTGCGTAGAGAGAAGGAGAGAGCGCTGGGGGCCACCTGTCGTCCCATGCACGCCATGCAGGCCCATGCGTGTGCGTGCGCATGGCCGCCATGCAGGCCCACCTGTACTCCTCCATGAACTGATCGTCAGCAAACTCGTCCTCCGCCTCCAACAGCTCTGCCTCGTCCCGCTTGTCCACCCATGCCGTGTCGTGCTGCTCCTCCACATCCGGGGTGTACTCAGGCGCCGGCGTAGGCTTGGGCTTGGGCGCATAGTTGCCCAGCTTCCGCTGGATGTCGTCCCACTCGGTGGTCCCGCCATCGCCCTCGTACACCGTGTTCATGAAGCCCTTCCCGCCGTGGTCCTCGCCCTCTGTGTTGCGCGTGCCATTGCTGCCCATTCTCCCCATGCCATTTTTACCCAAGCCAGTAACAGGGGGGGCACCCTCCATGGCGACGGTGGTGGTGACAGCGCCTTAGTGGAGAGGGGAGAGTAGACGCGCGAGTTTCAAGAGTAATAAAGTGTAGATCACTGTTACAAACTACCCAGGGGCCCCTGCCGCTTCCAGACCGTCGACGGATGCTTGCGTTATCCACAATCTCCCCCACGACAGTGGCATTGGCGTGCAGAGTAGAGAGGGGCGTCCCGAGCATGGCACTCCACCTCTGGTAATGCGTGCGTGAGCCACAGCGCTGTGCATACAGCATGGCGTCAGCTGCTGATGCAGAGGCGATGCGTCGCAGGTACCAGGTGAGCCAGGCCACTTGGGAATGCGTGGGTTGGGCGGTTGGTTGACCGCTTGCATTGACCAGACACACACACACTTGGCCTTGCTTGGCTGTCTATAATGTAGCAATACCTGCCATGTGTGTGTGAATCAGAACCAGACCGTGAATGCCCAGCCCGTGGGCACCCATGGGGGCTTGCATGCCGCCGCATGGCACGCCGCATGGCACGAAGCAGCATGCACCCACGCCAGGGGGCCCCTGACCCACGCACGCACACACCACACACACACACACACTCACACACACACACACACACTTCCCTTCTACACACACACACTCACACCCTCCACACACACACACACACACCCTCCACACATGCACACACACTCACACACACTTTCACACATACACACACACACACACACACACACACACACTTCCCTTCCAATGCCCAGCTGCTGGCCGTGCGCAATGACCAGACAGAGGCAAAGCTCCAGGGGATGGCAACCGAGCTGAGGGAGGCGCGTGCGCAGGTCAGTGCTTCCTCAACCGACTTCAATTATTTTACTCCAATTAATTTACTTCAATGAATTAATTCTTACAGCCCGGCCACCGGCGGCCGGGGGATGCCCCCTCCCTTCCCCAAACGGGGAACACAGGGGAACACAAAATGGAAAATCGAGCGGTGAACCCTGAAGAATCAATGTATTATTTCGGCCGAAAAAACGCCTAAGGTGGTCAACCGCGCCAATCGAAAAAGCACTGGCGCAGGTGCAGAGTGGTGGTTTCGCGGTGGAGCTGGCTAAGCCTCCCCCATTGCACACAAACCATGACACACACACACACACACACACAAAACACACACACACACGCACACACACACACACAAAACACACACACACACACACACAATACACACACGCGCATACACACGTGCACAAACACACACACACACACGCTTGCACAGACACACACACACACACGCACACACACACACACGACATACACCTCTCTCACCATACACACATGCCACACTTTGATCACACGCCTGCCGTTGACACGCCTGTTTGCACACACAACAAACAAGTGGAGGCGGACACGCGGCAGCGCCTGGAGCATACAGCGGACACCTGTGTGGGACGGTCCCCCCCCCCCCCCCCCACACACACACCACCTCCACACACACACTTACCACTGTTTTTTTCACACACGATGACACGCCACTCACACCACCTCCACACACACACTCACCACTGCTTGCACACTAAACACGAGTGCAGGCGAGCACGCAGCAGCGCCTGGCGCACACAGCAGCGCATGCATGCACACATGGGCTCCCCCCCTCCACACACACACACACACAAAAACACCACCACCACCACCACCATGGCAGCCACCTCCACACACAGGCCACCTCTACACACATGCCGCACACATGCCACTTTGTTCGCACACGTTGACTGTTTTTTCACAAATTAAACGAGCGCAGGCCGACACGCAGCAGCGCCTGGCGCACACCGCACCACACACCCCACCCCACCCACACACACTGCCACCATGGCAGCCACCTCTACACACATGCCACATGCCACACACATGCCACACACATGCCACGTGCCACACATGCCAACCCCACACACATGCCACACAAATGCCACCTCAACACACATGCCACACGTTGACTGTCTGTTTGCACACAAACTGCGTGCAGGCGGAAACGCAGCAGCGCCTGGCGCACACCACAGCACGCATGGGATCCCCCACGCACGCTGCCGCCGCAACAATGCCCTCGTGGTACAGCAACAGCCCTGCAACAGCTGCAACAGCCGGGCGGAACAGCCCGCGGTGCACCAGCCCCCGGGGGCGGTACGGTTTGGATTCCGCACTGGATGGGAGCGAAGGGGTGGCGGTGCAGATGCAGGCAGGGCGCGGTGTGTGTGTGCGTGTGTGTGTGTGTGTGTGTGTGTGTGTGTGTGTGTGTGTGTGTGCTGCACCAAGGAGTGGCAGCGAAGATGCAGACAGGGCGCGGTGTGTGTGTGAGTGTGTGTGTGTGTGTGAGTGTGCATGTGTGTGTGTTAGTGTGCATGCGTGCGTGTGAGTGTGTATGTAAGTATGTGTGTGTGTGTGTGTGTGCGCATGCATGTGTGTATGTATGTGTGTGTGTGTGTGTGTGTGTGCGTGTTTGTGTGTGTAACACCGAGGGGGTGGCGGAGCAGATGCAGGCAGGGTGCAGGGTGTGCGTGCAGGTGTGTGTGCGTGTATGTGCTTGTGTGTGTGTGTGCTGCACTGAGGGGGTGGCGGAGCAGATGCAGGCAGGGTGCAGGGTGTGCGTGCAGTGTGTGTGTGCGTGTGTGTGCGTGTGCGTGTGTGTGTGTGTGTGTGCTGCACCGAGGAGGTGGCGGCGCAGATGCAGGTAGGGTACGGTGTGTGTGTGTGTGTGTGTGTGTGTGTGTGTGTGTGTCCGTGCGTGTGTGTGCGTGTGTGGGTGTGTGGGTGTGGGTGTGCATGTGTGTGTGTGCGCATGTGTGTCCTGCAGACCTTACAGTCCAGATCGCAGAAGGCTGCCCCCCTCCTCACTGCCCAGTCAATCGCGGCTGCTCCCCTCGCAACTACCCATGCGTGGCTGCATGTCAGCTGCATGTGCATCCCATGCTTGGCTGCCCCTCCTCACTCCCATGTCTGGCTCCATGGTCCCCTCCCAACTTCCCAGGCAACCGCGGCAGCTCAGCGCCGGCACCTGCTGCGACTGGAAGAGGCTCTCGATGCGGAGCGCTCTGCAAAGGTGTGTCTGTGTGTGTCTGTGTGTGTGTGTGTGCATGCATGTGTGTGTGCATGTGTGCGTGCATGTGTGTGTGTGTGTGCATGTGCATGTGTGTGTGTGAGTGTGTGTGCACACACACACACACACACACACAAACACACACACACACGTGCCAATTCGGGAGCTTCTGTCCTCAGAGGTGTCCACGCTGCGGCGGAGCCTTGGCATGCGGTCGGAGCTGCACACACACACACACACACACACACGTGCCGACTCAGGAGCTTATGTCCTCAGAGTTTTCCACGCTTCGGCGGAGCCTCGGCATGCGGTCGGAGCTGCACTCCGGCGGGGGGGCGAGTGGCGTGCTTGACAACCAGGCCAAGCTTCTGCAGCAGCTGTCGCGGTCCCATCAGGAGGGCACACGCCTTGCGGTGCAACTGGCGGAGGCGCAGCAAGTCACCCAGGTAGAGAGAGAGAAAGAGGGAGAGAGATGAGGGAGATAGAGAGGGAGGGGGGGAGAGAGGAAAACATGAGAGAAAGCGACAGAGAGAGATGCAGTGTCCGGGCCCGCACCTCACGGTGCAAGTGGCAGAAGCGCATCACGTCACACAGGTAAGGAAGAGAGAGAGAGGAAGAGAGAAGAGGGAGAGAGGGAGGGAGGGAGAGCGGGAAAGGAAAAGTTGAAAGAAAGCGACAGAGAGATAGATGGGGTTACAGGGCGCGCCTCTCAGTGAAATCTCAGTGAAATGACTGAAGCGCAGCAGGTGTGGAGGTAGAGAAAGGGAGGGAGAGAGAGGAGAGAGAGAGAGAGGTAGACATAGAGAGGGAGAGGAAGAGAGAAACAATTGAGAGAGAGAGAGAGAGAGAAAGAAAGAAAGAGAGGGAGGGAGAGAAAGAGAGATGGGTTTACAGGGCATGCACCTCACGGTGCAACTGGCTGAAGCGCAGCAGGGAATGCAGGTAGAGAGAGAGAAACGGGGGAGAAAGGGAGAGAGAGAGAGGAACGGGGGGGGAGGGGTACACCATCAAACAGTGGGAACCGTAGGGATAATGCATAAGAGGGAATGCGTGTGGGCGAAGAGGAAGAGGGAGGGAGAGAGGGATAGGGAATGAGAGAGTTGGTGAGAGAAGTGCTGGGGAGCCCAATTTGTGCTGGATGGATGAAGGGTGTGTTATTGGGTATGAGCTATGGAATGTCATTGTACCCCATGACCCATGTCATGGGAGACCCCCATGAAGAAGCCCTCTCATGTCATGGGAGACTCCCATGGGGGGACCCATGCAGTGATTCCCCTGCGAGCCGTATACCGCTCCGAGCAGGATTTCCCATTCCCCAGAAAATCACCCCACACTCAGTGGGTGAGGGCGTGGAGTGGTGCGTTGGAAAGCTCTTGCCTAGAGCAGCACAACGGCATGCGTTGCATGAATACCCACTGTGTATTGTGCCTGGTATGGGCGGTCAAAGTTGCTGGAGCCGGCAAAAAACTAATAACTAAAATCCTTCCCAGGGACCACTGGACCCATGACATAGCCCATTACCACAGAATGGCATGGGACTATTGCTAGCTCTGGAACCCTACGTGTGACCGCCACACGTATAAAACTCACCATCATGGCTGCTCCAAAATGCACGCAGGAGCTGCAGGCTCGGATCACGCTTGCTTCGGGCAAGCTTCAGGCGGCCCACAGCGAGGCGGAGGACGCGCGCGCACAGGCCGCACGGTGAGTTGATAACAACCAGCTCTGATGCCTGATTGGGTGAATGTGTGTGTGTGTGTGTTTGTGTGTTTGTGGTGTGTGTGTGTGTTTGTGTGTTTGTGGTGTGTGTGTGTGTGTGTGTGTGGTGGGGGTGGTGGGGGTGGTACGGGTGTTGATGGGGGGGCAACCTGCAGGCTGCTCACAGCAAGGCTAAGGATGCATGCATGCGGGAGGCGCGATGGAATGACAATGACCAGATCTGATGTCTGACTGGGTGAATGCGCAGGAGAGGACGGGGGGGGGGGGGGAAACTGCAGGCTGCGCCTGGGGAGCCAGATGATGCGCGCACGCAAGCAGCGCGGTGGAATGACAGTGACCAGCTCTGATGCCTGATTGGGTGAATGTGCGGGAGAGGAGAAATGGGGGGGGGGGGAAGCTGCCGGCTGCGCCTGGTGGGGCGGAGGATGCGCGCAAAGAAGCAGCGCGGTGGAATGACAGTGACCAGCTCTGATGCCTGATTGGGTGAATGTGCGGGAGAGGAGGAAGGGGGGGGGGTGAAGCTGCCGGCTGCGCCTGGGGAGCCAGATGATGCGCGCACGCAGGCGGCGCTGGGAGATGACAGTGACCAGCTCTGATGCCTGATTGGGTGAATGTGCGGGAAAGGAGGAAGGGGGGGGGGGTGAAGCTGCCGGCTGCGCCTGGGGGGGCGGAGGATGCGTGCACGCAGGCGGCGCTGGGAGATGACAGTGACCAGCTCTGATGCCTGATTGGGTGAATGTGCGGGAAAGGAGGAAGGGCGGGGGGGGTGAAGCTGCCAGCTGCGCCTGGGGGGCCGGAGGATGCGTGCACGCAGGCGGCGCTGGGAGATGACAGTGACGAGCTCCGATGCCTGCTTGGGTGAATGTGCGGGAAAGGAGGAAGGGCGGGGGGGGCGAAGCTGCCAGCTGCGCCTGGGGGGGCGGAGGATGCGTGCACGCAGGCGGCGCTGGGAGATGACAGTGACCAGCTCTGATGCCTGATTGGGTGAATGTGCGGGAAAGGAGGAAGGGCGGGGGGGGTGAAGCTGCCAGCTGCGCTTGGGGGGGCGGAGGATGCGTGCACGCAGGCGGCGCTGGGAGATGACAGTGATCAGCTCTGATGCCTGCTTGGGTGAATGTGCGGGAGAGGAGGAAGGGGGGGTGGGGGTGAAGCTGCCGGCTGCGCCTGGGGGGGCAGAGGATGCGTGCACGCAGGCGGCGCTGGGAGATGACAGTGACCAGCTCTGATGCCTGATTGGGTGAATGGCGGGAGAGGAGGGGGGGGCAGAAGATGCGCGCGCCAAGTGGCGTAGTGAGGCACTCTCTTGCATGGTTAGATGATGGACCGATCCTGAAGTGGAATTGGGGTAGTTGACAGACTGCTCAGATATATTGGATGCTCAGATATATTGGGATAAATGACTGCTCAAGTGACAGACTGCTCCTTAGGTTGAATTGGGGTAGTTGGCAGACTGCTCAGTTGAGATGGTGCTCTTGATGACCGCGCAATGAGAGGCGCGGTGTCAGCGCGTTGTGATCGCCCACCTTCCCCCTCTCACCACCAAAACCACTGACGCGCCTAAACTGCGCAAAAACAAATGCCTAAACCCTGCCCCCCCCCCCCACACACACACCGCCACACACACACCACTACACACATGACCATCACCATCGCAGCGAGAGCTAGCCAACGCCATGGACGCAGCTGAGGGCCTGCAACACGAGGCCCGCACCGCACACGCCCCCTGCCCTGCGCACCTGCCCCCTCCCCCGCTCGCCCCTCCCCCCCACACACACAACCAACACACACAACCTGGTGTGTGCGGGGGGGGAGAGGGGGGAGGAGGGAAACCTCCGACTTCTGACTCCCTGGTAGGCTGGCGCGCTGTGTGGCCTTGCGGGCTCTAACAGAGCTCCCCTAGCCGTGTAGTCTAGGCCTTAACTCACGCCCCGGGGTCCTCCAGGCGCGTAAATGTAAAAGCTGTAAAAAAAAAACTATTGCAGTGCAACGGCAAAGCTACCCGATGCCCTTGACGCAGCAGAGGGGCTGCAGCATGAGGCGCGCACCGCATACGCCCTCCCGGCAGCCCTCCCCCCCCCACCCCGAGGCGTGCACAGCACACGCTGGCCCCTCCCCCGTGCCCCCCCCCCCCTCACCCCCCTACTCACCCCCTTCCCACACACACACAACCACGCACCAATACACACACACACCACGATTGCAGCGCGACGGCGGAGCTAACCGATGCCCTGGACGCAGCAGAGGGGCTTCAGCATGAGGCGCGCACCGCACACGCCGACCTGGCAGACGCGCTTGTTGCACTGCGGCGGTCGGAGGCTGCGAAGTCGGGTGCGGAGCAGGCTGCGTGGGCGGCAGAGCAGGAGGCTGCTTTGCAGGTGTGTGTGTGTGTGTGTGTGTGTTGGGGTGGGTGGGTTAGGCGTCGTCGGGTGCTGAACAGGCTGCCAGGGCAGCGGAGCAGGAGGCTGCTTTGCATGTGCATGTGTGTGTGTGTGTGTGTGCGTGTGTGTTTGTTTGGGGGTGGGGGCAGGCGTGGTCGAAATCAGAGAGCAGGCTGTGCGGACAGTTGAGTAGGAGGCTGCTTTGCATGTGTGTGTGCATGTGTGTGTGTGTGTGTGTGTGTGTGTGCGCGTGTGTGTGTGTTTGGGGGGGTGGGTGGGGCAGGCGTGGTCGAAATCAGAGAGCAGGCTGTGCGGACAGTTGAGTAGGAGGCTGCTTTGCATGTGTGTGTGCATGTGTGTGTGTATGTGTGTGTGCGTGTGTGTGTGTGTTTGGGGGGGTGGGTGGGGCAGGGGTGGTCGAAATCAGTGAGCAGGCTGTGCGGACAGTTGAGTAGGAGGCTGCATTTCACGTGGATGGAGGAGGCAGTAGTAGAGGAACAGGCATAGCTCTCGTTGTGCTGCGGCGGTCGGAAATTGCGACCTCGGGGGCGGTGCGGACGGCGCGGGCTGTGCTGCGGGCAAGCAGGTTGATAGCAAATAATGTGCAACCGTTCTCCACCAAACACGCACGTGTGCACACGCACAAACTCAGCGCGCGGAGACTGCCCGCGTAGAGCTGCTCACCACCACCACTTGCATGCCCCCCCCCCACACACACACACGTGCACTCACCCCATCCCCCACTCCTCCAAACGCGCACGTGTGCACACG